>JAODAL010049638.1:0-28026 GCA_025379985.1 Phyllomedusa bahiana | reverse complement strand
CTGTTCTACTGCCTAACCCAGAATGATGTAAGGTTTCGGAGGAGGGTCACGCCGGGTGAAGGAGGGTCCGCCTGGAAGGAGGGTCCCCCTGCGACAGGGGGCAGCCTGTGAAGGAGGGTCACGGCTGACAGGGGGTACCCCCCTGGATTTCAAATTCAATCTAGAGAATTGCGAACAGCACGAACGTCAAACGATAAAAAACTCCTTTAAAGGGGGGTTAAATTGCCCCCACCCCCCCCAAACGATCTCGGTCAGAGCGTGCTTGGGAGGTCAGCTGTAAATATTAAAATGACATACACAGGATGTGCGAACTTGTTTAGAGTTCGCCGTGTCCAGGTGCTTTAAACCCCCAAACGCCCTGGATGTATGTAATCAAAGGGTCGTTGGGGGGTTAAAGAGGACTATACCCAAGAAAAACCCCACATTAAGAAACGGAGACTAAAAAACAAAACCATTCTTAAAGGGTTTGTTCACTCGATTGTTTTTTGTTAACCCCTTTGCCAAACCCATTTTTGGCCTTTGACTGAGACCTTTTTTTAAATCGGACTGTCATTTATGTGAAATAACTTTTTAATGCTTTAACTTTTCGGTGATTCACAGTTTTTTTTCTGTTCTTTGGTTTTTAAAGGGGGTTGTTCGCTACAAGGATTGCTTTTATGTTAAAAGTCTTGCAAAAAAAAAGTCATGAAATATATGTCCTTAAACAGGTCCTCCCTATTCCTAGATATCCCCTCTTGTTGGGTGCTGTTTTTAGGTGGGTATAGCTACAGAGGTTTTCAATCTTTGATAGGTACCCCCCACTGGTTGCTATAGCTACAGCCTGGTTTACTGCAGCCTGGGGAAACCCCAGTAAACACCCCCCTGAATTCAAAGTGAAACCAAAAAAAAGGAGAGGTAAGATAAATCAATGTGTGGACCACCCCCTTTTTTTTAGAGACTTTTGGTTTACAATATTTTTTTATTTTGAAAATTAAAAAAATATAGTGAAATTTTTTATAACTTTCCAAAAATTTTCCCTTAAGACAGACAGTAATATAAAAAAAAAAGTTTTAATGGCATCTACCTCTTTTTCTTAGTGTGACATTTTCCCCCTATTGGTTTAAAAAAAATGTGGGGACTGTAGGGGTTTCGAAGGAAAGGAGCGCTATTTGGCTTTGGGGAATCAAAATAAGTGGAAAGGTTGGATGCCTCATGTTGCATTAGCAGGCCCCCCCCGTTCCAAACAGGGAAAACCCCCAAAAAATACCCCCATTTCAGAAACTACATCCCCCAATGAAATTTATTAGGGGGTTTAATGTTTCATTTTTACCCCACAAGCTTATCACAAAATTTTTCAATTTGGTTGTGAAAAAGAAAAATTCGTTTTCCCCCCAAAAATGCACAATTCCCCAAATTTTTCATTTTCCCCCAAAAAAGGAAAGGAGTAAAGCACCCCAAACCTGAGTAAGGTTTTTACCCCCATATGTGGTCTTTTAAAATATTTTTTTGGGGGCCCACGGGGTTGAGTTCCGCGGGGAAAGGGCGTTTTTTGGTTTAGAAGTAAAAAAATAGATTGGATTGGTTAGAGGCCCTCAGGTTGCATTAGTAGAGCCCCCCCCCCTTTTATTATTTAGAGGGGGGAATTGCCCCCAGGGGGGGGGGATGGAGAGGGGGAATGCCGCAGGGGGGGGTAATGGAGAGGGGAAATTGCCGCAGGGGGGTGGTTGGAGAGGGGGGAATTGCCCCGGGGGTGGATGGAGGGGGGGGAAATTACCCGCGGGGGGGGTGGATGGAGAGGGGAATAGCCGCAGGGGGGTGGATGGAGAGTTGAATTGCCGCAGGGGGTGGATGGAGAGTGGAATTCCCGGGCGGGGGGGGGTGGATGGAGAGGTGGAAATGGCGGGGGGGGGGGGGGGATGGAGGGGGGGGATTGGGGGCGGGGGGGGGGGGGGGGGGTGGAGGGGAGGGGGAATTGCCGCGGGGGGGGGGGGGGGGGTGGAGGGGAGGGGGGAATTGCCGCAGGGGGGGGGGGGGGGGGATGGATGGAGAGGGGAATTGCCGCTGGGGGGGGGGAGGGGGGGGGGTTGGAGGGGGGGAATTCCCGCGGGGGGGGGGGGGGGAGGGGGAAGGAGGGGAATTTGCCCCCGGGGGGGGGGGGGGGGGGGGGGGGGGGTTTTGGAGAATTCCCGGGGGGGGGGGGGGGGGGGGGTGGATGGAGGGGGGAAATTTGCCGGGGGGGGGGGGGGGGGGGGGTGGGTGGATGGAGGGGGGAAAAGTGCCGCGGGGGGGGGGGGGGGGGGGGGGGTGGTTTGGGAGGGGAAATTTGGCGGGGGGGGGGGGGGGGGGGGGGGGGTTGGATGGAGGGGGAATTCCCGGCGGGGGGGGGGGGGGGGGGGGGGATGGAGGGGGGAATTGCGCGGGGCGGGGGGGGGGGGCGGTGGAGGGGACGGGCGGGGGGGGGGGGGGGGGGGGGGGTGGATGGGGGAGGGGAATTGCCGCGGGGGGGGGGGGGGGGGGTGGATGGAGGGGGGGAATTGCCGGGGGGGGGGGGGGGGGGGGGGGGGGGATGGAGAGGGGAATTGACGCCGGGGGGGGGGGGGGGGGGGGGTGGAGGGGAGAGGGGAATTCCCGGGGGGGGGGGGGGGGGGAGGGGGGGGATGGAGGGGGGAATTTGCCGGGGGGGGGGGGGGGGGGGGATGGATGGAGAGGGGAATTCCCGGCGGGGGGGGGGGGGGGGGGGGGGGGAAAGGAGAGGGGAATTGCCGGGGGGGGGGGGGGGGGTGGATGGAGAGGGGAATTGCCGCGGGGGGGGGGGGGGGGGGGGGTGGATGGAGGGGGAGGCGGGGGGGGGGGGGGGGGGGGGGGTGGATGGAGAGGGGAATTGCCGCGGGGGGGGGGGGGGGGGGGGTTGGATGGGAGGGGAATTGCCACGGGGGGGGGGGGGCGGGGGGGGTGGATGGAGAGGGGAATTCCCGGGGGGGGGGGAGGGGTGGATGGAGAGGGGAATTGGCGGGGGGGGGGGGGGGGGGGGGAAGGAGGGGGGGTATGGGGGGGGGGGGGGGGAAGGGGGGGGATGGAGAGGGGTTTTCCCGCGGGGGGGGGGGGGGGGGGAGGGGGGGGGATGGAGGGGGGGAATTCCCCGCGGGGGGGGGGGGGGGGGGGGGGGGGGATGGAGAGGGGAATTGCCGGGGGGGGGGGGGGGGAGGGGTGGGGGAAATTGCCGCGGGGGGGGGGGGGGGGGGGGGGGGGGTGGATGGGGGGGAATTGCGGGGGGGGGGGGGGGGGGGGAGGGGTGGAGGGAAAGGGGGGAAAATTGCGCGGGGGGGGGGGGGGGGGGGGGGGGGGTGGATGGAGGGGGGAAAATTGCCCCCGGGGGGGGGGGGGGGAAAGGGGGGATGGGGGGTGGGGAAATTGCCGCGGGGGGGGGGGGGGGGGGGGGGGGGTGGATGGAGAGGGGAAATTGCCGCGGGGGGGGGGGGGGGGGGGGGGGGGAAAAGGGGTGGATGGAGAGGGGAATTGCCCCAGGGGGGGGGGGGGGGGGGGGGGAGGGGTGGAGGGAAAGGGGGGAAAAATTGCCGCGGGGGGGGGGGGGGGGGGGGGGGGGGGGGGGGGGGGGGTGGATGGGGGGGGTGTCCGCGGGGGGGGGGGGGGGGGGGGGGGGAGGGGGGGGGATGAGGGGGAATTCCCGGGGGGGGGGGGGGGGGGATGAGGAGGGGTGGATGGGGGGGAAAATTCCCGGGCGGGGGGGGGGGGGGGGGGGAGAGGAGGGGTGGATGGAGGGGGGTTTTTCCCGGGGGGGGGGGGGGAGGGATGGATGGAGAGGGGAATTGCCGCAGGGGGGGGGGGGGGGGGGGGGGTGGATGGGGGAGGGGGGAATTCCCGCGGGGGGGGGGGGGGGGGGGGGTGGTGGGGGAGGGGAATTGCCCCCGGGGGGGTGGATGGGGGGGGGAAATTTTCCCCGCGGGGGGGGGGGGGGTGGAGGGAGAGGGAATTCCCGGGGGGGGGGGGGGGGGGGGGGGGGGAGGGGTGGATGGACGGGGGGAATTCCCGCGGGGGGGGGGGGGATGGAGGGGGGAAATTTGGGCCGGGGGGGGGGGGGGGGGGGTGGATGGATGGGGTGGGAAGGGGAAAAATTTCCCGCGGGGGGGGGGGGGGGGGGGTGGATGGAGGGAGGGGGGAAGTTGGGCCGCGGGGGGGGGGGGGGGGGGGGGTGGTTTGGATGGAGAGGGGAATTGCCGCGGGGGGGGGGGGGGGGTTGGAGTGGGGAAAATTTTGCGCGGGGGGGGGGGGGGGGGGATGGAGGGAGAGGGGAATTGCCGCAGGGGGAGGGGGGGGGGGGGGAAAGGTGGAGGGGGGAAATTGCCGGGGGGGGGGGGGGGGGGGTGGGGGAAAGGGGGGAATTGGCGGGGGGGTGGTTGGGGAGGGGAATTGCCGCAGGGGGGATGGTTTTAATGGAGGAGGGGGGAAATTCCCGCGGGGGGAAAGGATTTTTGGGGAGGAGAGGGGAATTGCCGCGGGGGGACGGACGGAGAGGGGAATTGCCGCAGGGGGATGGACGGAGAAGGGAATTGCCGCAGGGGGATGGACGGAGAAGGGGTTTGGGCCGTGGGGGAGGGCGGAAAAGGGGGGAATTCCCGCGGGGGGGGACGGGTGGGGGAAAATTCCCGGGGGGGGTGGGGGGGGGGGGGGAAAGGGGAAGGGGAAATTGCCGGGGGGGGGGATGGATGGAGAGGGGAATTGCCGCAGGGGGATGGATGGATGGATGGATGGAGAGGGGAATTGCCGCAGGGGGATGGATGGATGGATGGATGGAGAGGGGAATTGCCGCAGGGGGATGGATGGAGAGGGGAATTGCCGCGGGGGGGGGGAGGGGAAAAGGGGAATTGCCGCAGGGGGTTGGACGGAAAAGGGGAATTTGCCTTTAGGGGGATGGAGGAAAAGGGGAAATTTGGGCCGGGGGGGAAATGGACGGGGGGAAATTTTCCCGCGGGGGGATGGACGGAGAAGGGAATTGCCGGAGGGGGATGGACGGAAAGAAGGGAAATTTGGGCCCCCAGGGGGATGGACGGAGGGGGGAAATTTGGGCCGCAGGGGAGGGGGGGAAAGGGGGACGGAGAGGGGAATTCCCCGCAGGGGGATGACGGAGGGGGGAATTTGGGCCGCGGGGGGGGGGGGAGGGGACGGCCGGAGAGGGGAATTTGCCCCCGGGGGGGATGGGGGGACGGCGGAGGGGGAATTTCCCCGGGGGGACGGACGGCCCGGAGAGGGGAAAGTGCCGGGGGGGGGAGGGAAAGTACGGGAGGGGAAGTCCCGGGGGGGAGGGGAAATTTCGGAGGGGGGAAAAGTCCCGGGCGGGGGGAGGGAAAGTCCGGAGAGGGGAAGTGCCGCGGGGGGGAGGAGGAGGGACGGGGGAAAGAGGGGAAAAAAAGTGCCGGGGGGAGGACGGAGAGGGGAAGTGCCGCGGGGGGGGGGGGATGGAGGGGGGAAATTTTCCCGCGGGGGGGGGGGGGGGAAAGGGAGGGGGGGAATTCCCGGGCGGGGGGGGTGGATGGGGGGGGGAATTGCCGCGGGGGGGGGGGTGGGGGGAGGGGGAGAGGGGCCGCGGGGGGGGGGGGGGACGGGGGAGAGGGGAAGTGCCCGGGGGGAGGGGGGGGGGGGAAAAAGAGGGGAAAAGTGCGGGGGGGGCCCCCGGTGGGGGACGGACGGAGAGGGGAAGTGCCGCGGGGGGACGGACGGAGAGGGGAAGTGCCGCGGGGGGGGGGACGGAGAGGGGAAAGGGGAAGGGGGGGGGGAGGGCAGGGGGGGAAAAGGGGGGTGGGAAGGGAACGGAGGGGGGGGAAGTGCCGCGGGGGGACGGGGGGACGGACGGAGAGGGGAATTGCCGCGGGGGGACGGACGGGAGGGAGGGAAGGGGAAAGGGGGGGAGGGGAAAGGGGGAATTGCCGGGGGGAGGACGGACGGACGGAGAGGGGAATTGCCGCGGGGGGACGGACGGACGGAGAGGGGAAATTCCCGGGCTTTGGGGGGAGGGACGGATGGAGAGGGGAATTCCCGGGGGGGGGGAGGGAGGGAGGGGGGGGGGAGGGACGGACGGAGGGAGGGAAAATTTTTGCCGGGGGGGGGTAGGGGGGACGGAGGAGAGGGAAAATTGCCGGGGGGGCGGGGGCCCGGAGGGAAAAAAATAAAAAAGGAAAAAAGGGGGGGGGGAAAAAAATAAGGGGGGGGACACGGAGGGAGGAGGGGGAAATTGCCCCCGGGGGGAGGGGCGGGGGGAAGGGATTGCCGGGGGGGGAAAGGGAAGGGACGGAGGGGAGGGGGGAATTGCCGGGGGGGGGGACGGCCCCGGACGGAGGGGGGAAAATTCCCGGGGGGGGGGAGGGAAACGGACGGAGGAAGGGGAATTTCCCGCGGGGGGAAGGGGGAGGGACGGAGAGGGGAAGTGCCGCGGGGGGGGGAAACGGCGGAAAAAGGAGGGGGAAGTCCCGCGGGGGGGAACGGGACGGGGAAAAGGGGGGGAGGGAAGGGGGAAGTCCCCGCGGGGGGGGGGGGGGCGGAGAGGGGAAATTTGGGGGGCGGGGGGGACAAAACGGGGGAGGGGGAAGAGGGGGAAGTGCCGGGGGGGGAGGGGGGAGGGAAAGGGGGGAATTTGCGCGGGGGGCGGAGGAAGGGGACGTGCCGGGGGGGGACGGGGGGACGGACGGAGAGGGGAAGTGCCGCGGGGGGAAGGACGGGAGAGGGGAAGTCCCGCGGGGGAGGGACAAAGGAGGGACGGCGGAGGGGGAAGTGCCCGGGGGGGACGGGAGGGGAGAGGGGAAATTTGCCGGGGGGGGAGGGGAAGGGGGGAGGGGGGAGGGGGGAAGGGGGGGAATTTGCCCCCGGGGGAGGGGGAGGGAAACGGAGGAAAGGGGAAAAGTGCGCGGGGGGACGGGGGGACGGAGAGGGGAAGTGCCGCGGGGGGACGGGGGGAAAGGGGAAGTGGGGGGGAGGGGGGAGAGGGGGAAGTGGGGCGGCGGGGCGGGGGGGGGCGGACGGAGGGGGAAGTTCCGCGGGGGGAGGGAGGGGGAGGGAAAGGAGGGGGGAAAAGTGCCGCGGGGGGAGGGGGGGGGGCCGGAGGGGAAGAGGGGAAGTGCCGCGGGGGGAGGGGACGGAAGGAGGGGAAGAGGGGAAGTGCGGGGGGGGGGGGGGAGGGTCCCGGAGGAGGGGGGAAGTGCCTGGGGGGAGGGGAGGGAAACGGACGGAGGGGGGAAGGGTGTGGGGGGGAAAGGACGGAGGGACGGAGAGGGGAAGTGCCGCGGGGGGACGGACGGACGGACGGACGGAGAGGGGAAGTGCCGCCCGGGGGGCGGATTGGGAAAGGCGGAGAGGGGGGGAAGTGCCCCCCGGGGGAACTAAACGGGAAGGGGACGGAGAGGGGAAGTGCCGCGGGGGGAGGGAAAGGACGGGAGGGGGGGGAAAAGGGCCGGGGGGGGGAGGGGGACGGACCGGAAAGGAAAAGGGGAAGTGCCGCGGGGGGACGGACGGACGGACGGAGAGGGGAAGTGCCGCGGGGGGACGGACGGACGGGACGGAGAGGGGAAGTGCCGCGGGGGGACGGACGGGGGAAAGGGGGAAGTCCCGGGGGAAAGGGGGACGGCGGAGGAGGGGGGGAAAGTCCCGGGGGGGGGGACGGAGGGAGGGAAACCGGACGGAGGGGGGAAATTTTGCCGGGGGGGCCCGGACGGAAGGGGGGGGAGTCCCGGGGGGGGGGACGGACGGCTACGGACGGTCGGACGGGAGGGGAATTTGCCCCCGGGTGGGGAGGGAAACGGACGGAGGGGAGAGGGGAAGTGCGCGGGGGGGAACGGCGGACGGAGGGAAACGGGGGGGGAAGGGGCCAGGGGGGAGGGGGGACGGACGGACGGACGGAGAGGGGAAGTGCCGCGGGGGGACGGACGGACGGACGGAGAGGGGAAGTGCCGCGGGGGGACGGACGGACGGACGGAGAGGGGAAGTGCCGCGGGGGGACGGACGGACGGTGGAGGGGAAAGTGCCGCGAAAAACGGGGAGGCGGGACGGGGGAGGGGAAGTGCCGGGGGGGGGAAACGGCCGGTACCCGGGCCCCCCGGACGGGAGGGGGGAAGTGGGGGGGGCCCGGCCCCGGCGGAGGGGAGGGGGGGAAGTGGCGGGGGGAGGGGAGGAAGGACGCGAGGGGAAGTGCCGCGGGGGGGACGGAAAGGACGGAGGGGGAATTCCCGGGGGGGGGCCCGGAACGGGGGGAGGAGGGGGAAGTGCGCGGGGGGGGCGGGGGACGGAGGGGACGGCGGGAGAGAGGGGAAGTGCCGCGGGGGGGGGCGGACGGACGGACGGACGGGGGGGCGGACGGAGAGGGGAAGTGCCGCGGGGGGGGGGCTGGGGGGGGGCTTTGGCCGGGGGGGCGGCGGAGAGGGGAAGTCCCGGGGGGCGGAAAAAGGAGGGAAAGGACGGAGGGGGAAGTGCCCGGGGGGGAAGGGAAGGGAGGGGAGGGGGGAAAAGTGCCGCTGGGGGAGGGAGGGGAGGGGGATGGGGGCCGGGGGGACGGACGGGGTAGGGCCCAGGGAAAGGAGAGGGGAATTGCCGCAGGGGGATGGATGGAGAGGGGAATTGCCGCAGGGGGATGGATGGAGAGGGGAAGAGCCGCAGGGGGAAGGATGGAGAGGGGAAGTGCCGCAGGGGGATGGATGGAGAGGGGAAAGTCCCGAAAGGGGGAGGTTGGGGGGGGAAATTTGCCCGGGGGGGACGGATGGAGAGGGGAAGTGCCGCAGGGGGACGGATGGAGAGGGGAAGTGCCGCAGGGGGATGGATGGAGAGGGGAAGTGCCGCAGGGGGATGGATGGAGAGGGGAAGTGCCGCAGGGGGATGGATGGATGGATGGAGAGGGGAATTGCCGCAGGGGGATGGATGGATGGATGGAGAGGGGAATTGCCGCAGGGGGATGGATGGATGGATGAATGGATGGAGAGGGGAATTGCCGCAGGGGGATGGATGGATGGAGAGGGGAATTGCCGCAGGGGGATGGATGGATGGAGAGGGGAATTGCCGCAGGGGGATGGATGGATGGAGAGGGGAATTGCCGCAGGGGGATGGATGGAGAGGGGAATTGCCGCAGGGGGAGGGATGGGGGGAGGGAGGGGGAAAAATTGGGCCCCGGGGTGGATGGATGGGGGAGGGGAAATTCCCCGGCAGGGGGAGGGGGAGGGAAAGGGGAGGGGGAAATTGCCGCGGGGGGATGGATGGATGGAGAGGGGAATTGCCGCAGGGGGATGGAGGGAGGGGAATTTCCGCAGGGGGATGGAGGGAGAGGGGAAGTGCCGCGGGGGGGCCGGGAGGGGAAACGGACGGAGGGGGAATTCCCGCGGGGGGGAACGGATGGGAATGGTTGAAGGATGGAGGGGGGAAATTCCGCAGGGGGATGGATTGGTGGATGGGGGATGGGAATTGCCGAAGGGGGATGGGGATAAAATGAATGGATGGAGGGGGAAATTTGGCGCAGGGGGGGGAAAGGGAGGGAGGGGGGTTTGCCGCGGGGGGAAGGGGTTTGGATGGAGGGGGGGTTTTCCCGCAGGGGGAGGATGGAGGGAGGGGGAAAATTCCCGCGGGGGGATGGATGGATGGAGAGGGGAATTGCCGCAGGGGGATGGATGGAGAGGGGAAGTGCCGCAGGGGGATGGATGGAGGGAGAGGGGAAATTGCCGCAGGGGGGGGGAGGGATGGATGGAAAAGGGGGAAGTCCCGCGGGGGAATGGATGAATGGAGGGAAAGGGGGGGGAAATTTGAAAGGGGGAGGGAGGGAGGGATGGAGAGGGGAATTGCCGCAGGGGGATGGATGGAGGGGGGAAAAGGGGCCGAAGGGGAGGATGGATGGAGCGGGAAATTCCCGAGGGGGATGGATGGAGAGGGGAAGTGCCGCAGGGGGTGGGGGAAAGGGGGGAAGTGGAGGGGGGAAGGATGGTTGGAGGGAGGGGAAGTGCCGCGGGGGGATGGTGGGGGGAAAGGGGGGAAAATTGGCTGGGGGGGGGAAAGGAGGGGGGGAAATTCCCGGCAGGGGGATGTTGGAGGGGGGGAATTGCCGCGGGGGGAGGATGGTTTGGAGAGGGGAATTGCCCAGGGGAGGGGAGGGGGAGAGGGGAATTGCGGGAGGGGGAGGTGGTAGAGGGAATTGCCCAGGGGGTGGTTTGGGGGATGGAGGGGGGTTCCCCGCAGGGGGAGTGATGGATGGATGGATGGATGGAGAGGGGAATTGCCGCAGGGGGATGGATGGATGGAGAGGGGAATTGCCGCAGGGGGAGTGATGGAGAGGGGAATTGCCGCAGGGGGATGGATGAATGAAAGGATGGAGAGTGGAATTGCCCTCGGGGGGGGAGGGGGATGGAGGATGAATGAATGGTTTGGAGGGGGGGAATTGCCGCAGGGGGATGGATGGATGGATGAATGGATGGAGAGATGGAGAGGCGAATTGCCGCATGGGGATGGATGGATGGATGGAGAGGGGAATTGCCGCAGGGGGATAGATGGATGGATGGAGAGGGTAATTGCCGCAGGGGGATGGATGGATGAATGGTTTGGAGAGGGGAATTCCCCGCGGGGGGGAGGGAGGGGTTGGATGGAAAGGGGAATTTCCCGCGGGGGGAAGGAGGGTTTGGATGGAGAGGGGAATTGCCGCAGGGGGATGGAGGGATGGATGGATGGAGAGGGGAAATGCCGCAGGGGGTGGGGGGATGGAGGGGGGAATTTGAGCGGGGGGGGGGATGGAGAGGGGAATTGCCACAGGGGGATGGATGGATGGAGAGGGGAATTGCCGCAGGGGGATGGATGGATGGAGAGGGGAATTGCCGCAGGGGGATGGATGGATGGAGAGGGGAATTGCCGCAGGGGGATGGATGGATGGATGGATGGATGGAGAGGGGATTTGCCTCTGGGTGATGGAGGGATGGATGGAGAGGGGAATTGCTGCAGGGGGATGGATGGAGAGGGGAATTGCCGCAGGGGGATGGATGGATGGAGAGGGGGAATTCCCGGGGGGGGAAAGTGATGGGGGATGAATGGATGGAGAGGGGAATTGCCGCAGGGGGGATGGTTGGATGGAGTGGGGAAGTTCCCGAGGGGGGTGGATGGATGGAGAGGGGAATTGCCGGGGGGGGAGGGAGGGAGGAGGAGGGGGGAATTCCCGCAGTGGGATAAATTTGGGATGGAAAAGGGGAATTGCGCGGGGGGGAGGGAGGGTAGGGAAAAGAGGGGAAATTGGCCGGGGGGGGAAAGGGGGTTTGGGATGGATGGAGAGGGGAATTGCGGGGGGGATGGTTGGATGGATGGAGAGGGGAAGTGCCGCAGGGGGAGGGATGGATGGGATGGAGCGGGGAATTGCCGCCGGGGGAGGGATGGATGGAGGGAGAGGGGAATTGCCGCAGGGGGATGGATGGATGGAGAGGGGAATTGCCGCAGGGGGATGGATGGATGGAGATGGGAATTGCCGCAGGGGGATGGATGGATGGATGGAGAGGGGAAGTGCCGCAGGGGGATGGATGGATGGAGAGGGGAATTGCCGCAGGGGGATGGATGGATGGAGAGGGGAATTGCCGCAGGGGGATGGATGGATGGATGGAGAGGGGAATTGCCAAAGGGGGATGGATGGATGGGGGGGAAATTTGCCGCGGGGGGGATGGATGGGAAAAGGGGGGGAATTGCCCGGGGGGTGGATGGAGGGGGGGAAATTTCCCGCCGGGGGAGGGTTGGAGAGGGGAAGTGCCGCAGGGGGATGGATGGAGAGGGGAAGTGCCGCAGGGGGATGGATGGAGAGGGGAAGTGCCGCAGGGGGATGGATGGAGAGGGGAAGTGCCGCAGGGGGAGGGAGGGAGGGAGGGGGGAAATTTGGGCCGTGGGGGATGGATGGAGGGAGGGGGAAATTTTCCCGTGGGGGAGGGATTTTGGATGGATGGGGATGGATGGAGAGGGGAATTGCCGCAGGGGGATGGATGGAGAGGGGGGGAATTGTTTGCGGGGGGTTGGATGGAGGGGGGAAATTGCTGCGGGGAGGTGGATGGGGGGGGGAAATTTGCTGCGGGGGGATGGAGGGAGGGGAATTGCCGCAGGGGGGGAGGGATGAATGGATGGAGAGGGGAATTCCCAAAGGGGGGGGGGATGGATGGAGGGGGGAAAAATTTGCCCCCGGGGGTGGATGGGGGAAAGAGGGGAATTGCCGCCGGGGGAGGGATGGGGAGGGGGGGGAATTCCCGCGGGGGATGATGGGGGGGGGGAAAATTTGCCGGGGGGGGAGGGATGGTTTCCAATGAATGAATGGATGGAGAGGGGAATTGCCGCAGGGGGATGGATGGATGAATGGATGGAGAGGGGAATTGCCGCAGGGGGATGGATGGATGGAGAGGGGAATTGCCGCAGGGGGATGGATGGATGGATGGAGAGGGGAATTGCCGCAGGGGGATGGATGGATGGATGGAGAGGGGAATTGCCGCAGGGGGATGGATGGAGAGGGGAATTGCCGCAGGGGGAGTGATGGAGAGGGGAATTGCCGCAGGGGGATGGATGGATGGATGAATGGATGGAGAGGGGAAATTTCCCAGGGGGAAAGGGGTGGAGGGAAAGAGGGGAATTCCCGAGGGGGTGGATGGATGGATGGATGGATGGAAAGAAGGGAAAGGAGAGGGGAATTGCCCCCCAAGGGGGATGGAGGGAAAGGGTTAAAATGGAGGGGAGGGGGGAATTGCCGCAGGGGGATGGATGGAGAGGGGAATTGCCGCAGGGGGGATGGATGGATGAATGGATGGAGAGGGGAATTGCCGCAGGGGGATGGATGGGAGGGAGATGGGAAATCCCCGCAGGGGGAGGATGGATGGATGGATGGAGAGGGGAATTGCCGCAGGGGGGATGGATGGATGGATGGATGGGGAAAATTGTGCGGGGGGATGGTGGAGGGGGGGAATTGCCGCTGGGGGATGGATGGGGAGGGAGGGGGGAAAATTGGGGCCGGGGGGTGAGGGAGGGATGAATGGAGGGAAAGGGGGAATTGACAGGGGGATGGTGGATGGAGGGGGGAAATTTTGGCCGGGGGCGAGGGGATGGGGGGGGGGAAATTTTCCCGGCGGGGAGGGGATGGATGGAGGGGGGAAAATTTGCCAAAGGGGGGAAAGGATGGTTGGAGGGGGGAAAATTGCGCAGGGGGGTGATGGAGAGGGGAAATTCCCGGCAGGAGGGTGGATGGATGGATGAAGGGAAAGGATGGAGGGGGGAAATTTTGCGAAGGGGGAGGGATGGATAAAGGTGGGGGGGGGGTTTTTTGCGCGGGGGGAGGGAAGGATGGAGGGGAGGGGGGAATTGCCGCGGGGGATGGTGGATGGAGAGGGGAATTGCCGCAGGGGGATGGAGGGAAATGGGTGGGTTTCCCGGGCAGGGGGTTGGAGGGAAAGGGATGGGGGATGGGTATTGCCGCAGGGGGATGGATGGAGAGGGGAATTGCCGCAGGGGGAGTGATGGAGAGGGGGAAGTGCCGCAGGGGGGAGGGAAATGGATGGGAAAAATTGGATGGAGGGGGGGAATTGCCCCCGGGGGGATGGAGAATGGATGGGGGGGGGGAATTGCCGCGGGGGGGTTGGGAATGGAGGGAAATGGAGAGGGGAAATTTTGGCCGGGGGGATGGATGGATGGAGGGATGGAGGGAGAGGGTACTTGCGGGAGGGGGATGGATGGTTTGATGGATGGAGATGGGAATTGCCGCGGGGGGAGGGAAATGGAGGGGAGAGGGGATTCCCTTCTGGGGGATGGAGGGATGAATGGAGAGGGGAATTGCCGCAGGGGGAGGGGGAGGGGAATGGATGGAGGAGAGGGGAATTGTGCGGGGGAGGGGATGGAGAGGGGAATTCCCAAGGGGGGGTGGAGGGAAGGAGGGGAAATTTCCCGCAGGGGGAGGGAAAGGGATGGATGGAGGGAGGGAATTGCAGGGATGGATGGAGGGATGGAGGGAGGGAAGGGGGAATTGCCGCGGGGGGATGGATGGATGGAGAGGGGAATTGGAGGGGGTGGAGGGGAGGGGAAGAGGGGTTTTGGGTCCGGGGGGGATGGATGGAGGGGAATTCCCAAAGGGGGAAAGGAAATTCGGGAGAGGGGAATTGCCGAGGGGGGGGGAGGAGGGGTTTTTGGGGGGGGAATTTGGGGGTATTCCCGAGGGGGATGGAGGGAAATGGATGGAGAGGGGTATTGCCGCAGGGGGTTGGTTGGAGAGGGGAATTGCCGCAGGGGGAGTGATGGAGGGAAAATTTGGGGGGGAAGGGGGAAAGGGATGGATGGAAAAAATGGTTGGAGAGGGGAATTGCCCGGGGGGGTGGGAGGGAATGGATGGAGGGGGGAAAAAGCCGCGGGGGGGGGATGGATGGAGGAGGGGGAAATTCCCGCGGGGGGAGGGGAGGGGGATGGATGGATGGAGGGGGAATTCCCGCGGGGGTTGGATTTTTTGAGGTGGAGATGGGAATTCCCGCGGGGGGAAATGGATGGATGGGAGGGGGAATTGCCTTGGGGGAGGGAAATGGATGGATAAATTGGAAGGGGGGAATTGCCGCAGGGGGATGGATGGATGGATGGAGAGGGGAATTGCTGCAGGGGGATGGATGGAGGGGGAAAATTGCCCAGGGGGTGGTGGATGGGAGGGGAATTCCCGCGTGGGAGGGAAAGGATGGATGGAGAGGGGAATTGCCGCAGGGGGATGGATGGAGGGATGGATGGATGGAGAGGGGAAATTGCCGCAGGGGGGGATGGATGGAGGGAAAGAGGGGAATTCCCGGGGGGAAAGGATGGATGGAGAGGGGAATTGCTGCAGGGGGATGGATGGAGAGGGGAATTGCCACAGGGGGATGGATTCATGGAGAGGGGAATTGCCGCAGGGGGATGGATGGTGGAGGGGGGGAATTGCCCCCCAGGGGGGTGATGGAGGGGGGGGAATTCCCCGGGGGGGGGGGATGGAGGGGATGGAGGGGGGAATTGTCACAGGGGGAGGAGGGAAAGGAGGGGGGAAATTTTGCCGGGTGGGGGGAGGGGAGGGATGGAGAGGGGAATTGCTGCTGGGGGAGGGGAATTGCTGGGGGGAAAGGTAAAATGCTGGGGGGAAGGAGAGAGAGGAGTTCCCCCCCCCTTCCCCCCTCATCCCCATTTCCCCAAGCCCGTACCCGGGGAAAGCGGACCCGAAAAACCGAAAATCAAAAAAAATACAATACGGATGCCAATAAAGTATCAACTATTGTGTATTTCGGATCCGCTTTCCTGATGCGCTTTTCACTCTTCAACAAGGGATCCGTTAAAAGGATCAAAAATGTGTGAACAAGCCCTTTTTCAGCTGTTTTCGGTTTGTGAACTGTTTTTGGTACTGTTTTTGTCACTGTTTTCCCAGCGGTTTTTGGACTCTTTCTCAAGCTGACTAGTGTACTCGTGCAAAAAATATGATCTGATTGGTGCAGAACCATGTGATTTATTTATCTTCACCAGTGGTCACTCCTGTGATTCCAGTGGCCATCTTTAAATTGTTTCTGAGCATGAGGTCTGGACACTAAAAATTAATTAAATTTGGTAGAAATTTAAATTATATATATAGAATTTACATAGGATTTTAATACCTTTTAGATAGTTAATTGACATTATATTAAATATATTCACTAATATTACATATTCATTAATGACTAAAGAAAAGGACACAACAACTGTAACTTGTAAACAAAACTTTTTATGTAAAAATAATTATAAAACGTTCCAAAATCAATGTTCTCCACCACCCGATTACAAAACTTTCCCAACCCGGCCAACAATGTAAATTTTTATAAAATAATAAATAATTCTTTGAAACATAATTTAACTTATAATAACAATAAATTAAACCAACTTTTAATTAAATAAACAGGAATGTCAACGAGGGTCGTGGGCCGAAATTGCCCTTAAAGACCACTACTCAAAATAAATAAGTAAAATTCATTCAAACTGGAGATATGGGAGGACAAATCTGGACAGAACGAAATGGGGAGGTTGTGATGGTGCTATGTTTGTGGAGTGGGGGTGTTGTATCCCACTGATGGGGTATTTGGGGCACCCAATTTCTGTACTAAGGTGCCCCAGCAGTGGGGGGTAGTAAGGGGCTTGAGTTGGTGGTGGTGGAGGACAGGGAAACATGGGCGGGGCGGGGGTACACAAAAGAGGGGTCTTCAAGGGCAATTTCGCCCAATACCCTCTCTCTAAGTGCTAGTGGAAGAGGCGCACCAGGCATGCCCAGTAACCAAGGCACGGACGATTTTTCACAAACCAAACTCCGGAGGGGGCGGGGTGATTCAAAGGCTGCCCCCACAGTGAAAAAGAAAATTTGAACTCATCGGGACGAAGGTTGGGCGCGCCGCAGATTCTTCAAAATGGTTCCCCCTCGTCTTTGCCGGTGACCTGCCGTATGAAGGACAGATCTAAAGTCTCTCCTCCCAAACTCTGTCCCTCCCACGGCGGGTTCCCTTTATCCCCCCAAATTGGAAGGTGCCTGGGGGGGAAACCCGGCGCTGTGTGGGGGGAGTGGGGGTGGCCCCAGGGCCGCTGAGTGATGTCTCTTCCCCGGAGGTGTGCCCCCCCCCTGAAGGGAGGGGGAGCCTTCTTTTCCGCCGCCCCTTCTTCTGGGCTTGGACTCCGTGAAAGGGGATGAGGTCAATTCCCTTGCTGTGTTTTACCGATTTGGTGGGATCTCCCGGCCTGGCCGGCGCATTTCCTGTGCTAGGGTAAACAAAAAACAAATATTAAAAATTATTTTTGTAAAGGTGCGAGAATGTCACAAAAAATAAGTACTTACGGCCGGAGTTTTCCCCTGGATAAGATGAACATGCTCATCCGCGGTGTGCATTTTTTTGGCGGGGGGGAGGGAGGGGCCCCCCTCGCTCCCCCTTCCGGGCCCCTTGACGAAGCGGTCCGCACGTTTTTTCCAAGTTTAGTGAGTCCTCAAGTGGAAAAAATTAGAGTGGGTTAAATTAAGTGTATGTAGTGACTTTTTATGTCTGGTTTCCCCAAATTTTTTTTGCATCCCTGTCACCACAACCCGATTTTTAAAAAAAAGGAGATACTGTTGCGACCACTGAGGCCACAGCCCGAAGTATCTTTTTGAACGACAAAATTTTGAAGTAGAGGCGCCACACTAGGGAATGTGGGGGACCAGTGTAAAAAAGTTAAATCAATGAATTGACAATATAAAAACAATAGAATATAATAAAAATACTTACGGATGGCCCCTGCGTGTGGGCATCATGCCCTGCCCATTCCCTTTTCCGGGTACGTACCTGAGCCAAACCCCAAAGCGGGTTTTTTATAGGATTCGGTCCCGGGGTGCTTGTCCCACAACTCTGGGCGGGCTTGTACCTGTGTGAAAAATAAAAAGAAAAAAAATATATATTAAAAAAAATATTAAAATAAATAATTAAGCGAAATCCTGCTTGGGGAAACAGGTTCAGCAAGCCCTGTGCTGTAATGCATTTTGTTGTATATACTAAATTTGCATTAAGTAGTAACACCCCCAAATAATCTTAAATTGTTTTTTGGGAAAATGTTTAATAAAAATTGGGAAACTTCTCAGTGGTTTTTTGATGTTAATTTTTTGTTGTATTTTTCAGGGGATTTGGAAACAGGGGGAAAATTTTTATTCTTGTAGTGGTGTAATAAAAGGCTCTGTTACCCCGGTTCTTTCAGGGGGAATTTGTGGACGCAAATCCGTCTGGATTTTCATTTCAAAAAAACCCGCCACACTTTGTGACGATATTTTCAATGTATTGCAGGATTTGCGTTGGGAAAAATTTTTCAATTATTTTATGGGGAATTTTATTTCCGCACGAAAAAAAATTTTAATGTCGCCCAAAAAGGGTTTTTAGGTAAAAAGAGTATAGACCCCCTTTTTTCAAATGCACTCCTTCAGGATCAGTGTGCTGAATCCAGTCCCTACGGTGGTATTTTTTTGGGGGCATGTGGTGCGTCTTTCCATCCCGACCGGGAAGTAAAATAATGCAAAATAATGTGCGGACCTTCCCTTTATAAAAAAAAAAAAAAAAGTGAAAGGACCACTATGGTGGGTTTTTTCTTTACTTTTTTTCGGGTGTGGATCGAGTCGTGGAGTCGAGTCGGGGCTATTTTGCAGGGTGTATAAAAGGGGGACCCACTCAGACTCCCAAAATATAAATAAGTTGATCCCGTTATTCGGCAAAAAGCAAAAGGGGAAATTTGGGTCCGCCCAGTGCTAAGTCCCCTATCTTTAGCCCCATCCATGAGGAGTGTAAGTGAAGAATGGAGCGGCAAAGCGCTGCCCAGAGGAAAAGATTCTGCCTCCCAGGGAAAACAGATTTCAGCAAATTTTTATCCCGTTTTCAAAGAGTAGAAAATCAACCATTCTCAAACTAACGGTGGTGAGCATTTTCTTTTTACCCTGTATTGTTGAGTGTTGCCCCTGTGGTCACCCCTTTGCCCCCAACCAAGTTAGTGTAGGGGGGGCCTTTTTTCTAGCCTGGAAATAATGAGGTCGATGTGAGGTCATGTATGCAGGTCTGATGGGGGGGAAATATATTTTCAGAACAAAATTTAGGATCCCCAAATGTTCCCGCGTTTTTGCTTTTAAAAAAAATTTTTGTGCCTAAAAGTCTTTTCCCAAAAAAAATTATTTTACACTGCAAGCAAAATTTTGGGAACAATGTTTTAAACTTTTTTTTACTTTCAGGTCCATCTCTCCCTTCACTTTAGCTTTGTACATGAGGTAGTAATTTTTTAAAAACAGTCATCTTTTTTATCTTTTTTAAATGTGACTTGCAAATATTTGCATTGCTTAGTTTGCAGTTTTTTTCCTGTAGCTGCATTGTTCTGTTTTGCCCCTAAAAATTTAAAATGTTAATTTTTATTTTTTTGTTTGTATTTGGGGAAATAACCCCTTTTTGGGTTTCAGCTCTGCCGAAACCTTTTGGGCTTGAATCAGATTCAAGCATATTTGACCAAAATTTGATCCCAGGTCTCTTCTACACATTCCCAATGTTGGTGCAGACTGGACTTGGATACAAATAGGGTTTTTTCTTCAGTTGTAAACACAAGTGTTCAAAAGATCAAAACATTGTTACCCTTTAGCTTGTCAGTGTCTGTTCTACCTAAATAGCTTGATTATTGTATCATAAGGTGATAAACAGCCTGATGTTACCACTTTACTACAGTAAAGTTATCACTTAAACATGCGCCATGTATGAGGGAGTCAGGAGTCGGAGTCAGGAGTCTGAGTCGGAGGTTTGGGAAATTGAGGAGTCGGAGTCGGGGCTTCGGCTTGCCGACTCCACAGCCCTGCTTTTGTTTGCAAAACCGAAAACCGCGCCAAAAACCGCCGGCCACGTTTTGAGCGGTTTACATAGACTCCAATGTTAATTTTCTGTCTAGAAACCGGTCGGAAGATTGTGCATGTTCAATGTTTTGCGGACCGCCCGGTGGAAAAACTGTTCAGTGGGGATTGCAGGGCGGTTTTAAGTCTATAGAAGAGCGTTTGTTGCAGGTTTTCCAACGGTTTCTAAAACCGCAAACCATCGGAAAAACTGTCCAAAAACCCTTGCCGTGGGGACATGCCCTTACATTGCATTGAACTAACTGGAACAACTAATTATATATTTTGGGAGTCGGAGTCGGTCCCTTTTATGACGACTCCGACTCCGCAGCCCTGGTATAGACACAGATATACACACACACACACACACACACACACACACACACACATATGTATACACAGATGTATACGCACAAGCATACACAGATGTATACGCACATGCATACACAGATGTATACACATATACATACATGTACACATACACGCACATGTATACACATACATATATGTACACATACATATATACTTTCAGTACATATTCATGAAGATGATGTTCCACCCCTGTTATACTATTTAGTACTGGTCTCTACAGTGAGGCTGCTCACTCACTTGAGACCTTCTGGATATGGGCACCTGTGGAAGCTGCTGCTGACACCATAATTAAAGCCTTGTAGTTGCAGGAGATGGTGTGAGACCCGGGAGCAGAGCAGGGGGCACTTGCAGTGTGGGGCTGAACTTCCTGACTCTTGTGCTGAACGTGGCTGCATCCTGACAGAGTCAGGAACTTCACTGCGTGATCAGCTGGTGCCCCCTCCTCCCTCTAAAGCGACTGACACCCCGAGCAGTCGCCCTCCCTCCCTGTAGGCACTTAAGTACGACCCTGAGCTGTATGTGCGTCCAGCGGACGCACATACAGTTGAACAGATTGTCAGTGCTCCAAGCCCACGGCAGCGGCCCAGAACCCGACGATCTGAGGTTCGAGGCACAGGCAGTACTATCCGGGGCTTGTGCCCCGAATAAAACTGCCCAGCGATGCCCCTGGTTGTCTAACTGAGAAAGATTAACCTGAAATGTGGCCTGGGTGAGGAAAAACATTAATACTTGCCTTCCAGTCCACTGCTGCTCTGGAGCTCCACAGAGACCCTCTCAACCTCGGGTTTTCGTTCCAATACCCAGTAGAGGCTTGCTGTGTGACTCTGGCCTAATAGGTTTTTTGAAAACCCTGTTTCCCCGAAAATAAGACCGTGTCTTATATTAAATTTTGCTCCTAAAGATGAGCTAAGACTTATTTTTATGGATATTTTATTTTTCCATGAACAATAATTCACATTTATTGTTGAACAAAAAATCAACATATATTAATATACTGTAGTGATTTCATCACAAACATCGGCATAAGCAATCAAGCAGTCAAACTCTGAATTGCATAAAAAAAATGCACTAGAGGCCACATGTATGAAACTGTTTAGGTCTAAAATTCCCTTTTTTCCCCATAGTAACCTATGGGCAAAAAAGTGAGTTTTAGACCTAAACCGTTTCATACATGTTGCCCTAGGTCTTATTTTCGGGGGATGTATCTGGTAGAGAACAGCAATGGGAGCCGTTATCATTTATCTAATAAAGCTGTTGATCAAATATTTCTGTATGGCCATCTGAAATTGCTATCATTTAAATATTAGGCCTCTTAATCGCCCCATGCAATTTCACACTTGGGTTGGCCAAGCATGTACGTGTTCCACATGGAGAAAAATAGCTTTCAGTATGTTCACACAGTACGGATCTACTGTGAATTTAGTCACCGATTATGCTCCCCCCCACCCCCCTACATTGGCTTCAGTGATTAAAGGTCTGACTGATTTTAGTTTGCTTTACCATTTAGGAATTTTTACTTTATGCTGAATGCTATTGAAGTCCAATATTTTGCATTTAGACTTAAAATACCATCTTACTGCTGAAATTAAAAAAAAACTAAGCCAGAAAATTCTAACGAAGAAATAATTCCTTTAAATTTAATGTTTGAGAGAGAAGAATGATTAGAAGTATGCATTCCAGACAGTTAAGGAACTGTCAGAGGGAATAAAATGGTAAACTCGCACAGCCTTTTCAGTGTATATCATTGGTTCTTGCTTTACTACAAGAATTGATGTTTAGTGTGAGTGAGTCAATCTGATGGTATGTACAGATTCCAGAACGTGTTTTTACAAGCATAAGATAAGAATTTAGGCTTCATGTTTCATCATGTAATTCCAGTCCTGGACTTGTGCTACTGAATCTTATTTTCCTTTTTTTAATCCATTTTTTTGGGCAGTAAAGTGTGATGTCACACTAACACTCCGAATGGTGGAGCCTTTGCATCTAAATATCAGTAATTATAATGGCAAAAAATTATTGCTTTTTGCTAGATTGAGAAAAGTGCTTTATAGATACTTTTGAACAGCCGCGCTCTTCTAGAAAAGTTCCAGGTGTGTTTTACATTACATCTCCTGTAGCAGTTACCTATGTATGTAAGGTCGGATTCTGACCAGAAAATGTGTTGGCATAATAATAAAAATAAATATTTAAACTTTTAAAACAAAACTATGTAACTGCACATTGAGGTATTTAGTGATGTACGACATGCTCTTTGTGGCTGACATCGCTATGGCAACAGCCTACCACCAATGTGTAAAAGCCTGCGAGGGCACATGCCCTTACAGGTGTCTGTGCCATAATATACTGGCATTCAAAAGTATAGTATGCTATGGAATTACTTTGATAGTTTGATATGTGTAATTTTAGAAATCTCATCCACTTGATGCTTTTTTGAAATTTACTATATTCGTATACATGATTGCTTTGAGAAATAAAAATGGTACACTTTAAGTGGATTATCCAGTCCTTTAACCCCTTCCTGACAGCTGGTCATAATGATATGGCTCTTTTTTTTTTTTTTTTTTATTCCCCACCTTCGAAGAGCCATAACTTTTTTTATTTTTTTTTATTTTCCATCTACATAGACATATAATAACTTGTGTTTTTTGCAGAAATAGTATACTTTTTAATGGTGCCATTGACTGTACGTTGGGGGAAATGTGAAATAAAAACCTACGTGCACAATGTTTGCAAACATATGTATTTATTTTTCTGTTCTCCCACATATGTACCTGAGTGGTGCATTTTTTTTCTGCTGAAGTTTGGTTTTTATTGGTACTTTTTGTAATGCAAATACCAATACCAATTACAGTTGAAACCAGACGTGTACATACACTTCATAAAAAGACACATATGCATGTTTTTCTCGCTATTTGACATAAAATCGGAATAAACCTATTTAGGTCACTTAGGATTACCAAAATTATTTATATTTGACAAGTGCCAGAATGAATGCGAATTTTTAAGGCATTTTTTATTACTTTCTGCAAAGACTAGAGTTTACATACATTTTGTTAGTATTTGGCATTGCTCTTAAACTGTATGACTTGGGTCAAACGTTTTGGATATGCTTCTCACAATAGTTGTTAATAATTTTGGCCTATTCCTCCTGACAGAACTGGTGTAACTGAGCCATGTTTGTAATTTGCGTCTCTCGCACCTGCCCTTTCAGCTTAGCCCATAAATATTCAATAGGACTGAGATCAGGGCTTTGTGATGGACACTCCAAAACATTGACTTTCTCTCAGTCACGGTTGTGTACAGACCCCCCAGTTGTCCCCGCCAGTTTCTGGATCATTTTGCTGCCTGGCTCCCTTATTTCCTCTCTTCTGAAATGCCCACACTCATCATGGGTGATTTCAACATCCCCATGTCTCCTTCTGCCTCTCAATTTTTCACAAACCTCTGCTCTTGTCCTCTTGCAATTTACAGACTCTCCCACCCACCAGGATGGGAACTCTCTTGATCTGGTCTTCTGTCGTCTCTCATCCATTTCTAACCTCACTAATTCTCCTTATGCTCTCTCTGATCATAACCTCATCTCTTTTACTATCAGTAATTCTCAGCCCTCTCTGGACACACCTGCCCGTCACACATTCAGAAATATCCGCTCCATTAACATTTGAACTCACAGACACCATACAGTCCTCACTGCCCCCAATCTCCTCCCTCTCCTGTCCTGGCTGTTAAGTGTTACAATGAAACTCTCTCAACCATCCTGGACATATTGGCACCACTCACACACCGCACCACCAGAGTCAGACACCCTACAGCCATGGAACACACCTCAGACTCGCTTCCTGCAGCGATGTCCCAGATGTGCTGAGCGTCTGTGGAGAAATTCAAAGCTACCTTCAGACTTTCTCCACTATAAATTCATGCTCAGGACTTACCACACCGCTCTTCACTGCGCCAAACTAAAATATGTCACCTCCCTCTTCTCAACCTTACACAACAACACAAAAC
This sequence comes from Phyllomedusa bahiana, assembly GCA_025379985.1. Classification (NCBI taxonomy): domain Eukaryota; kingdom Metazoa; phylum Chordata; class Amphibia; order Anura; family Hylidae; genus Phyllomedusa; species Phyllomedusa bahiana. The sequence goes on along the minus strand of JAODAL010049638.1, from coordinate 4,298 downwards.
GCCTGTTTGATACCTTCCACTCCATCCTCAGGCCCAAAGCTCAGGCCCCGGTCACTGAACTCTGTGCTGAAGACCTGGCCACTCACTTCAAAGTCAAAATTGACAGTATCCGGCATAACCTCTCATCTCAAACCCCAAGCAGCACCCATCCTGTCCCTCCCCGCACATCCTGTAGTCTGCTCTCAGCCATTGACCCAACCACAGAAGAAGTGTCCAGACTTCTCCTGTCTGGTCGTCCCACCACCTGCTATAGCGACCCCATTCCCTCCCACCTCATCCAGTCAATTTCTCCAGCTATCCTCTCTCACCTTACTGCAATCTTCAACCTCTCTCTCTCCACTGGGATCTTTCCATCCTCCTTTAAACAGGCTACTATAACCCCTTAACTAAAAAAAAAGCCCACTCTGGACCCATCCTGCGCTGCCAACTACCGACCAGTCTCTAACCTGCCCTTCATCTCTAAACTCCTGTAACGCTTGGTCTACACCCGCTTAACCCCTTAATGACCGTCCACCGTCTTTTACGACTGCTGGTGCGGGTCGTTCGTCTACAGCGACGTCTTTTGCCGTCGCTGTAGACTTCGGGGTTTGTGGCGGCCGGCGCCACAGCTGCGCTGATATCGGGGCTGTACTACACAGCCCTGATCCCAGAGCATCTCCTGCGAGCACCGGGAAGTGGGGGAACCCCCGCACCCCGGTGCTTTAACCCTTTGATTCCAGCGGTGCGTTAGCGCAGCGCAATCAAAGGGTTCCCCTGCTCTGTCGGGTGATCGGAACACCTGGTGACCCGACAGAGCCCGGGTGACGGCTGCAGGGTCAGCCCTGGGGACCTAGAGTGACCCCAGAGCTGTCTGTGTACTAAGCCAGTGACCAGGACACACTGTGTGCTGTCCTAATCACTGCTTGTGTCAGACTGACACAGATTATAATGTATTAGCATATATGAATATGCTAATACATTACTAAGTGTAAAAAAAAATGGAAAACAGTTCTCCCTTCATGGGATTTTTTTTTTAAAAAAGTAAAAAAAAAGTCTAAAAAAAAAGTTAAAAAAATTAATAATAAAATAAAAATAAATATTTAATAAAACATAATTGTGCATAAATTACACACACACAAAAACCTACACATATTAGGTATCCACATGACCGTAATAACTTGTAGAATTAATCTAACAAGTTATGTGTGAAATGTGAACGGTGTAAAAAAAAAATTAAAAAAAAGAATTTAAAAAAAATAATGCGATTATTTATAAGTGAACTTAAACTATTCCCCCATAAAGTACAACTTGTCTCAAATAAAACGAGGCCTCAGACAACTGCGTCATTGAAAAAATAAAAAAATTGTAACTGTTGAAACACAAGGAGGCAAAAACTAAAAAAAACGTTCTGGTCATTAACGACTTTTCAGGCCTGGGAGTTAAGGGGTTAATATGCTATCTCTCTGATAATTCTCTTCTCGATCCTTTGCAATCAGGTTTCCGCACTTTACTCCACATAAACTTCTCTAGTTAAAATCTCTAATGACCTCCACACTGCTAAATCTCGGGGTAAATACTCGTTGTTGGTTCTGCTGGATCTCTCTGCAGCATTTGACACTGTTGATCACCATCTTCTCCTCAGCATGCTCCGTGACATTGGCATCCAGGACACCGCTCTCTCTTGGTTCTCTTCCTACCTCTCTGACCGCTTCTTCAGTGTCTCATTTGCAGGTTCTACTTCTTCTCCTCTCCCTCTTGCTGTTGGGTTCCCTCAGGGGTTGGTTCTTGGTCCTCTTCTCTTCTCAATCTATACAGCCCCCATTGTCCAAACCATCAGTAGATTTGGCTTCCAGTACCATCTCTATGCTGATGACACCCCGAGACTTCACTCCTGCCCTGCTACAAAACACCAGTAACGGCCTATCCGCTGTCTTTGGCATCATGTCCTCTCTCTATCTCCAACTAAACTTGACTAAAACTGAACTTCTTGTTTTTCCCCCATCTACTAACCAACCCCCATTTGCTATTTCTTTCTCAGTGTGTGGAACCATCATAACACCTAGGCAGCAGGCCCGCTGTCTTGGGGTTATTTTAGACTCTGATATGTCCTTCACCCTTTATATTCAATCCCTGGCCCACTCCTGTCACCTGCACCTCAAAAACATCTCCAGAATCCGTCCTTTTCTCACTATCGAAGCAACTCAAACCCTCATTGTCGCTCTTATTCTTTCTCATCTTGACTACTGTAACTCCCTGCTTATCGGTCTCCCACTCTGCAAACTCTCCCCTCTCCAATCTGTCCTGAATGCAGTAGCCAGGCTCGTCTTTCTCTCCAGCCGCTATACTGATGCCTCTTCCCTATGTCACTCGCTGCACTGGTTGCACATCCAGGACAGAATACAGCATAAACTAATCACTTTCACCCATAAAGCTTTCCACAGCGCTGCCCTCCCCCCCCTACATTTCCTCCCTCATCTCTGTCTACCACCCTGCCCGTTCTCTCCGCTGATTTACGGACATCAAACTACAGACCACAATCATCCGAACCTCCCATGCAGGTCTTCAAGATTTTGCACGTGCTGCACCCATTCTCTGGAACATCCTAGCACGTATCATCAGACACAATCCTAGCCTTCGCAGTTTTAAGAGTGTCCTGAAAATACATCTTCTGAGGTAGGCCTACCACAACCCCTAATTGCTAACCCACACCATCTATCACACACATTTGTCACTCCCTACACTAGGGCACTCACAGGCACTTATCTGTATATAGATGTACAGTCATGGTGGCAGGTTCACCCAGTTTTTATGTAATCCACACCATATTTATGAAACAAGGCTGGACCATTGTAAATTTAGCACTTCTCCCCCGTTGTCTCCCCCGAGGCACCATCATAGATTGTAAGCTCTTGCAAGCAGGGCCCTCTCATCTGTAAGTAGCTTTCACTGTGTAATGTCTGTCTTTTGTCTGTAATTATACCCTCTTCATTGTAAAGTGCTGCGGAATTTGTTGGCGCTATATAAATAGATTATTATTGACTTTTGTTTATCCTTAAGCTACTTTGTAACCAGTTTGGTAGTGTGCTTCGGGTCATTGTCCATTTGGAATAACCATTTCCGCCCAAGCTTTAACTTCCTGGCTGATGTCTTGAGATGTTGCTTCTTTCTTCATGATGGCATCTATTTTGTGAAGTGCACCAGTCCCTCCTGCAGCAAAACAACTTCCCAATTGATGAGGCCACCCCCATATTTCAGAGCTGGGATGGTGTTTTTCGGCTTACAAGCTTCTCCTTTTTTCCTCCAAACATAAATTTGTGCTCAAAAGTTTACATACCCTGGCAGAATTTTTGCTTTCTTGGACTTTTTTCAGAGAATATGAATGATAATACAAAAACTTTTCTCCACTCATGGTTAGTGGTTGGGTGAAGCCATTTATTGTCAGACTACTTTGTTTTCTCTTTTTAAATCCTAATGACAACCAAAAACGTCCAAATGACCCTGATCAAAATTTTACATTCCCAGTTCTTTATTCCGTGTATTGCCCCTTCTAACCTCAATGACAGCTTGAAGTCTTTTGTGGTAGTTGTGGATAAGGCTCTTTATTTTCTCAGATGGTAAAGCTGCCCAATTTTTCTTTGCAAAAATCCTCCAGTTCCTGTAAATTCCTGGGCTGTCTTGCATGAACTGCATGCTTGAGATCACCCCAGAGTGTCTCAATGATATTGAGGTCAGGAGACTGAGATGGCCACTCCAGAATCTTCTGCTGTAGCCAGTGACTGGTCGACTTGGCCTTGTGTTATAGAGCATTGTCATTATTGGAATGTCCAAGTACGTCCCATGCGCAGCTTTTGGGCTGATGAGTGCAAATTTGCCTCCAGTATTTGCTGGTAACGTTCATCTTTCCTTCAACTTTGACCACGTTTTCTGTGCGTTTTGTAGCTCACACATCCCCAAAACATCAGCGCTACACCTCCGTGCTTTACAGTAGGAATGGTGTTCCTGTCATCATAGGCCTTGTTGATACCTCTCCAAATGTAACGTTTATGTTTGTAGCCAAAAAGTTCGAATTTGGTCTCATCGCTCCAAATGACCGTGTTCCAGAAGTTTTGAGATTTGTCTCTGTGCTGTTTTGGCATATTGTAGGCGAGATACTTTGTGGCATTTGCGCAGTAATGGCTTTCTTCTGGTGACTCGACGATGCAGCCCATTTTTTTATTTTTTTTTAAAGTTCCTCCTTACTGTGCATTTTGACACAGCCACACAGCTAGTTTTCAGAGCGTCCTGTATTTCAGCTGCTGTTATTTGTGGGTTTTTCTTTG
>JAODAL010049637.1:0-28026 GCA_025379985.1 Phyllomedusa bahiana | reverse complement strand
TGCCTGTGGTGCCTGCTGCCACGTCTGGCGAGGACCCCGTGCCCAGCAGCCCCACGTCGGGCGGCCCCCGTGCCCACGCGCCACTCTGGCGAGGACCCCGTGCCCACAGCCCCAACGTCTGGCGAGGACCCTGTGCCCAGCAGCCCCACGTCTGGCGAGGACCCTGTGCCCAGCAGCGCCACTCTGGCGGTGACCCGAATTCCATGGGGCACGTTGAGGTCCGGAGGCCCTCATAAAAGGGGGGGTACTGTCATGATCTGCCTGGCATTTGATCCTGGGACTGTTCTGTTAAAAGCTATGCCTTCCAGCACAGCGATGGTTAATCGCTGCCTTTGTGCACTTTCCAGGTGCAGTACCTCTGCAATCAGGCCCAGCTATTTAGCCCCAGCCTCTGGCTCTAGGCCTGGGCCTGAGATTTTCCTGACATGCGGTTTTTCCTGGACAAGTCCTTTCTTTTTTTCCCTCCTCTGAGTTTTTCCTGGACATTCCTTGGACAGTCTGTGTCCGCCTGGTAAAGGTTTGGATATTTGTTTCTGCTTTGTTCCTGGACTCTGTGTTTTCTTTTTTCCACGTTCTCAAGGATCCACCTTTTGTTATTATTTTCAGTTGTTGTATGTTTTTGTTTTCTTTAATAAAATCCTTTTTGGCATCAATACAACAGCGTGACATAACCCTAATGTGACATTAGACTGGTGGTGACGTCAGACAGAAGTGACAAATCCATGGGAACAGAAGAGCCAGGGAATAGTTGAGCTAACCTATTCACGCTTAGTAATTAAATCCTGACCCAATTTAAGGTTATAGTTACAGAATATCTGCAAAATTGCAATTGGGCCAACCCAAATTGTGATGTTGGAATTGGGTTGAATTTTACTTTGACCTTAATCCAAAGCATAATACTAGTTAGCTAGCCTATCGCCAAAATTTTGACACATTTTAAAGGGAATGTTTCATCAAAAAATGACTTATTGTTTAAACCCCACATTTTTATGTTAAACACATTTTTTTTGGAATTTTTGGTTATTTTTTTTTAATTTTCCATATCACTTTCAGTATTTTTTTAATAATTCTTAAGTCCTGCAGTTTTCACTTTAGCCACTAGGCCTAATAATCGTCTGACAGTTCCTGTTCTGTTTAGAGAGCTTTTCAGTGTCTGCTCATTATCAGTAAAAGCAGGGTCAAACTGAAAGGAGACACCATTGTGTACAGATAACACAGGGTCCACCAGTCACAAGAGGAGATAGTCACAGCTCCCGCTCTCCCCTCCCTGCACAGTGTAAACTATCCTATAGACATCTATGGGACAGAAACTGTCTTAAGAGTCTTATGTGCATGAAGCTGCTGTAAAGTATCTCTCTGACTGCTGTTAAAGCAGTGCAAGCAAGAATGTCTTCCCCCCAATCATATTTAGACGGCCCGAATATAGAAATTTACAATCAGTAAATAAAAAACGACTGAGAGGAAAAGAATATGGATCAGGGGCCTGATTTAACAAGTAAAAAAAAAAAATTGGCGACAGATTCCATTTAAGTCATAACCCTTCCCATAAAGCCACACCTCCTTTTCCAGTAAACCACGTCCCTTCTTGAGATGCCAAAATGATGCCGGATTTTATGACAGAATCGAAAATAAAACCTTACGATATGTCTGCCCTATCATATGTTAGCTCTATAGCTTTCTGTTTCCCATATTAACTGAGAAATTTTGGCATAAAGGGGGGAGTAGATGAATGAAAAGCATTGGACTGTAGACAGAACATCTGGTGTGATCAAGGCTTTAGTTATGTCATTGTTGCTCACACATGTAGTTTTCTGCTTTTATCTTTTTCCCACTTGGTAAACAAATGTAAATCCCCCATGTAATATTTATATGTTGCTCTGCACATGTTGAATTCAATCAAAACCAGTTTTAGGAACATTTACAAAGCAGCTTCATTAAGTGACTTTTAATGTTGAAAGCATTCTGATTGTTATAAAAAGTCAGTTATTCTGTCTATCCTGTCAGTTATTTCTCTAATCCTAATGTTTTTTCTTGTGTTTGAATCCATTCTAGGTTTCTTTTTTGCATGATGTCGATTTTTGTGTATTTTTTGTTATGGCTCTGTTTTTTTTATCATGTGGACATACTATAGTAGATCAGTGTTTCTCACCCTGCAGCCTCAATTTCATCTGCTATGAAGCAGTTACCTAATGTACACTCAGACTTTCTCAATGCAACATGGCTTTATTGTGGTTTTACTGCAATGTGCTGAAAATCACAGCACACGCGGGAGTGATGATATTCCACAAGAGTTAGCTCCCCTACCCCCCCAACCCATTCCCCTTACAGCCTCACCTCTCTGCTTCTCACATCCCTGGCCACTCTACTCCTCACATCCCCACCCTCTCTGCTCCTCACAGCATCTCACAGCCCTGCCCCTCTCCTCACAGCCCGCCCCCTCTCTCCTCACACCCTGCCCCTCTGTCCTCATTGACCCGCCCCCTCTGCTTCTTACAGTCCCCCCTTCCTTCCTCATACCCCTCCCCTCTCTTTAATCTGACCCCCCCCTCTACTTTTACAGCCCCGCCCCTTCTGTTCCTCACAGCCCCGCCCCTTCTGTTCCTCACAGACTCACCCCTTCTGTTCCTCATAGACTCACCCCCTCTGCTTCTCGCATCCCCACCCTTTCCTCTCCTCATCGACCCGCCCCCTCGCTTCTCTTGCCCCCCCCTCTTTATCTCTACCCCCCCCTCTACTTTTACCCCCCACCCACTCTTTTCCCTCACACCCCCGCCCCCTCTGTTCTCAACCCCCCACCCTCTCTGCCCCTCAAGGCCCCCCGCTTTTTATTTCCCCTCTTTTGACCCCCCCCCTCTGTTTCTTACAGTCCCACCCTCTCCTCATAGCCCTGCCCTCTCTTCTCATCATAGACCCACCCCCTCTACTTCTTACAGCCCCACCCACTCTGTTCCTCACAGCCCCGCCCCCTCTGCTCCTCACAGCCCCACCCTATCTGCTCCTCAAAGCCCCTCCCTCCCCTTCCTTACAGCCCCACCCCCTCTGTTCATCACCGCCCTGCCCACTCTACTCCTCACAGCTCCGCCTCTATTCTCCACATAGACCAGCCCCCTCGGCTTCTTACAGCCCCACCCTCTCCTCTCCTCACAGCCCTGCCCACTCTACTGCGCACATCTCCACCCTCTCTGCACCACATAGCCCACCCTCTGTTTATCACAGCTCCAACCTTTCTGCTTAGCTACAGCTCCACCCACTGTGCTCCTCACAGCCCCAAACTCTATTCTCCTCATAGACCCAGCCCTCTGCTTCTATTAGCTCCACCCTCTCTGTTCCTCACAGCCCCACCTTCTCCTCACAGCCCCAACCCCTCTGTTCCTCACAACCTCACCCTCAATTCACCTCAAAGACCCGCCCTCTCTGTTTCTAACAGCCCTACCCTCTCTACTTCTTGCATAGTCACACTCTCGTCTCTCGCATAACGAGCCCCGCCTCCTCTGGGATTTCAAGTCTCGCCCTCTCTGCATCTCACAGCCCCCACAATATCTGCATCATCACAGCCCCGACCTTCTCTGCACCTCACACGCTCCCACCACTCTGCCCACTCACAGCCCCACCATCTCTGCACCTCACAGCCCCACCATCTCTGCACCTCACAGCCCCACCATCTCTGCACCTCACAGCCCCACCATCTCTGCAGCCTCACGCCCCCCTCTCTCATGTGCACCTCACAGCCCACACCACTCTCTTGCACCTCACCAGCCCCACCCTCTCTGCCACCTGCACAGCCCTACCCCCTGCCTAACCACAGGGCCCCTGGTGGGATACTGGAATACACGCCTCCCTGGTGTTTCCAAGCGGGCAAAATCCCCATGCCATAACAGTTGCGTAAAATATTTGTTTTTTGTATTCTACTGCTTGGCCCGCAACAAGATTTCGCATGTCAAGTTTCCGAGTATATGCAAATGTAGGGACAGGTATAAGAACTGTTCACATGAAGCAGCCGTTTTAGGGAAGGGGCTGCCCTGAGATTCGAATGGAGAACAGACTGAGGACAGAGACTGAGCTAAAAAGGAAGCAGGATTCACAGTTGATTAAGAGACAGGGGAGAGCGCTGACTGTCTTTCACAGACGCCCAATCGCAGAGAGAGAGGAGGAGAGAGAGGAGAACCCTTGGACAAAATAAGGGACAAGCCTGCCCCAAGATAGAGAGGACTAAAACCCCCAACTGGTCTGCAGCCGGAACCTCCGACTTCATCCACAAGGTGATTATCGCCCCCCCCACCTGAGTAACAGGGGATTTGCCGGCCATCTTTAATGGTACCTCAGACGGATAATTAAAAATACCACGACAACGAGCTCAGGTACATGTGAGAAGGCCTGAAAATTAGTTTAGGTTAGTTTCGAGGCCTCTGTTACAGGCCAAATGGAGGGTTTCCCAATACAACATTCCTCTGTTCAGGACTGGAGAGCTGTTGATATCGCACCATTAGCTACATTGAACCGCGTTCATCTGTGAGGGAAACTTTGCTTGTCACTTGGTGTGTTTGGGAGGGCAAGTGGATAAATCCATTAAAGCTGCTGTAATGCTGGCTGCTGATGACACCCGTGCCCCTGCAACTGCCACCACACACTATTTTGTCTCCCGTTGGGTTGATTACAGGTATTTTAAGAAGGTAGTGGGGTTATTCGGCCTTTACGAACCCCACGGTTAGGTTAAAGTTACCGGGCATCCAGAGAGTCTACATTCTGGCGGCTGCACTGTGCAGCCACAGGGGCCCAGGATACTTATTTGTAAATTTGTGTTTGGCGGGATCTGGCTTCACCATCTTGCCTTCCAGGAAAATTCAGTAAAACAAACGGTTGTTGAGTGGTGTTGGAGTCGTGTTCCTTTGTCCGTGATCTTCGCCTGTATTCAGAAAAACCTGAACCCTCGGTACTCGGCCCTTACAACTTGCCGTAGTGTTGCAGGAATACAGCGATCGTTATGGACGGAGCTTGCTGGATGGGAGTTTTCTTCCCCCGGCCGTCAACGGCGCCAGGCTCCCAGAGGGGGTTGCTTGGTGCGCCCCCATATGTTCAGGGTGCCCCTACTCAGAAATCTCAAAGAAAATACCCTCCCCCCCCCCCCCCCCCCCCCCCAAAACGAACACTACCCGCGCTCAAATTTGAGTTATGTCCCTTTAGGGCCCACTATTGCCAATCCCTGCCCAAATTGAGGGGGAAAAACATGACACTTGCAGGATCTTGGACCAGGGGGTAAATGGGTGCGTTGCGCAGTTTATAATATGTAACTTTGTTCCGGAAAAAAAAAAAAAAAAAAAAAAAATAAAAAAAAATCAAAAAAAATAAAGAAAAAAATAACAACAAAAAAAAAAAAAAAGACAACAAAAAAAAAAAAAAAAAAAAAAAAAAAAAAAATAAAAACAAAAAAAAAAAAAAAAAAAAAATTAAATATCAATATAAAAAAAAGAAAAAAAAAAAAAAACAAACTAAAGAAAATTATAAAAATATAAAAAAAAAAAAAAAAAAATAAAGAATATAAAAAAAAAAAAAAAAAAAAAAAAAAGGAAAAAAAAAAAATGGGGGCAGAGGTGATTAGCCCTGGGTGGCATTGGGGGGGACGTCTAGGCCGACAGTAATGTGCGACCCAACGTCTGAAAGGAACACGCTGGAGAAAATATTCTCGCTGTTGGAAGGGGCCCAAGGGGGGTGTATACCAAAGTAGTGCCAAAAACAAAAAAATAACCACAAAACCACGTTCCTCCCTCGGCCGAAGTTACTTCTCTCAACCGGCCTGCCCAAAGAGAGGGTGGACCCTCATGCTATGTAATCAATGCCCATGCAGGAAACATTGAATGAGATAAGGCGGCGTGACCCAGTGGCTATAGGGGACTTACCTGAGTAGCATAAGCTACTAAGATGATCCGTAGTTCCATTGTGGGGGCCCCCCCCCCCCCCCCCCCCCCCCCGGCCCCACCGGGGGCGACGGTACAAATAAAATTACTTTTACGGGACAAATTCGCCAGGATGAGTGACCCTTGAATGACGGCTGACTGACGTTTTACGTGGTTACTACTTAGCCGCTTGTCAGAGAGGGAGTGGAACCCATTGCCCATTAATGGTAAAGGCGTCAGTAGTGCCCAAGAAGCAGAGTAACAGGGACGGACGCAGAGTCTTTAACGATGTGGTCCAGGACCTTTACGAGCAGAGTTGAGAGATCTTCGGCATTGTGGTGTCCCAGATGCAAAGCAGAATGGTACAACTGAAGCTCCAGAAGTGACTTCGTGAATTCCTGCAGCACCCTTTCAGAGCAGTCCATCAGCTGGGCCTGCCCGCCCCAAGAGGTCCACCAGGTGTGACAGAGGTACTAGGGGGCCCCTTGCTGGGCTTGTAACAGTATGTGCCTACATGCAGAGGTGTGTCTGTGAACGTGTAAGGGCAAGAGTCCGGGTGTTAAACTACAAACACGCCGCTATTAGCTGGGCGTTCCTTGGTGGGGCCAACAGAAACACAATAGCCCATGCGTGAGGAGTACGATCTTTACGCCAGTTGTCCTGTCATTGGAAGAGGAGCTCAGTAAGGCCAGAAGGTGCTACTGTCTAGTTGAACTGGCCGTAAGAGTGTTACCTGACTGCCCTTGGAGTTCTTTGATGAGGACACTTCGGGCACGTATGATGCGAGCCAAGAAGATGGCAGTGTCATTTAGGCCTGATGGACAGCCAATAACAATGGTGAGCTGGATGTACAAGGGGATTGTTTGGATGCAGGTCCGACTGTTTTTGGAGCAAGACATTGCGCAAGAAGGGAGTTGTGCTGGTGGATCTCACCCATCAAGAGGGGGAGTGGATGTGATCCTGGTTGCGATGGAACGTGCAGTCCGTAGACACTAGCAATCAACACCTCATATGGGGCTCAAATGCAGGGGCCAAAATATTGGCAGCGAGCCACAACACCGGCCCACTCAGACACGGTGTACGATACGATGCGTGAGGAGCTGCAGTTCTCGTGGAAGTTGTCCCATCATTTGCCGGTCGACCTCATTGCGGCAGTGAAGGTTGTCAGCGAGAAGCCCCGATCAAAATCCCGCCACGACACGAAAAAAATATTGATGCTGTCGGTGGGAAACACAGAGGAAGTAGAATGGGCTGGAAGTCTTGGTGAACCAAGTCTCTACTCAGGAAGAGTCACGAACCGACCACTTGGCTACGCTCGGGACCTTTGCCACGGTGGAGAGGGGATGTGTACCCGCTGAGATGCCTCAACGTCATGGACCAGCGAGTTGACCATTCCTGCCGAATACCTACTAGCCGAAGTCCATGTTCCTGGAGAAGATTATCGTTGTCCGGCCGAGAGGACGTCACGATGGCCTGCACAAGAGGTTCAGCTGGACCTATGCAGTGGTGTCGTTCCAGAAGGTATGATCCCCCGATGGAGGAAGGGAATGGTTCTCGAGCGTCCATTATGGCATTCAGATTGGTGATTGACGCAAGTGACCTGACTCCTTGGGCAACAACAGCTGAGATGGAAGAATACGTCTGGGAATTCCAGGATTGGCGTTCTCCGAGACTGATGAAGGACTTAGGGGCTTGCTTCTACCATCGAGCTATGAAATTTCACACCTAGAAGGCGATGTCTCCCGCACATCTAGGATTTGTGTTTTGTGTTTTTTGGTACAGACAAATCCGCCCAGAAATGTTTTACCTGGAAGTGAAAGTCATGGTGGCCTAGCATGCTGCTATTTTTTTCTTTTCCCTCACCCCGTTCTCCCCCCCTTGTCGAGATAACGGGTGATCAAGACGAATCCACAATAGTTCACTGGGGTCCGCCTCTTGTTTCGTTTTGTGCCCCTAAAGAATTAAGTGCGCTGTCTCAGGTCTGTCAGTAGACTACACGGAAAGCCCCTAAATGCCCAGGACCAATGATGTGACGAGTATACCCCTCCCGAGGATTGAAGAGGCTCTGCTTTTTCTGTCTAGGCCATGCATAGTTCTTTTCGACCCTCGACCTGGCCAGCGGATACTGGCATGGTACCAGTGGATCTGAGATAGGAATAGGGCTTGGACAAGACAGCTCTTATTTCTGCCTATGGGCGGACTCTCTTACGAGGCGTTTGGGCCTTTTCCAACGCCCCTGGGACATTCCAGCGGTGATCTGGAACACTGTCTAGGGGGATCTTATCTTTAGTCGGTGCCTGATTACCTGGACGATGTAGTGGTGTTCGGGAATTCATTCGACGAACCATCTTCAGAAACTGCGGCAGGTTCTGGAACGACTTAGAGGACCATGGGCTTAAGAGATCAAGCCAAAGAATGCCAGCTCTTCCAGCGAGCGAATAGTGTATTCTTGGGGGCATGTTGCGTCAACTTCGGAAGGAGGAACAGCCGGCCCCAGTAAGGTGGAGGCAGTCCAAAAACTGGCCGCTCGGTCCGTGCTACACTACGGAGAGGTGCGCGGGATTCCTGCGACTGGTCCGGGGTTATTACCGAAGGTTTTATACCCGTTTTCGCTCATTGACATGGACCCTTAAATGAGTCCTACTTAGGCGATTACGGCTTGTCGTGTGCCCAATAAAAATTCGCCTATGAGTGTTGGCGACCTACGGCTAGCAAGAGTGCATTTGAAGCGGTGTAAAAGAGGCGCTGACAGGGCTCCGATTCGCTGGCCTTATGCGCGGTTCTGCAACACCTTCCCTTTATGTTGCTATCCCGTCTTCATCTAGATGTTATTTTGTAGTCTCTACAATGGGTTGGGGGCTGTGCCTTGTCGCCAGCGTCCAGGAGGGGTGAGAGAGCAGGTAATAGCCTATGACAGTCGGCGTCCTTGCGGGAGGGTCGGTGCCGCGCCAATACTGACAAATTATAGACCCATCCTTTATGTTGCGAACTGTTGGCCCTGGTATGGGCCATGACCTGAAAGGTTTCGCCAGCAATACCTGACAGGTGCAGAGGTGGACTGTATCATGACCCGACAACAACCATTGGTGCATTTTGGAGAGTCGCTCCTAAGCTTTGTGAGCCCTTCGAGCCTGAGATGGGTGGCCAGTCTCGTCAAAATATCCGATGCCGCATTAAGTTCGAGTCAGGGAGGGCGAAAACGGGAATGCCGATGCCCTCTCTCGGACGTCCAGTAGACTACCAATCCCAAAGTCAATTGATGAGCGAGTTTAGGCCAGGACACTGACAATGCACGCGACTTTTGCGGCCTGTGGGGGGACAGTTCCCTTGCCGTCCATGGACGTGGCACTACTCAAGTGGAGACTGAGCTTGGGTGGGTCTGGTGATGCCAATGGTGTTGGGAATGACCGTGGGCCCTGATTGGAGAGGCGTCCAGGATGGGGCCTTGCCCAGATTGTACAACGAAAATGAAGGTGTGGGTCCAGTTCCGGGTCTCGCCAGACACAGAGAGCAGGCCCAGCCTGACTCAGGAGGGGAAAAAGCTGTTTGAGGCCAGTGGGTAGACTGGTGTTTCCCAGGCGTCTCCTTGTGTTCGGAACCCATCTCTTACAATAGAGCTTGCCAGCACTGATGCAACAGATTGGTTATCCCCATGTCATTTAGGACAAGAGGCTGCTCGTGGGAGCCCATGAGAGAGGCCCGCCCATTTTTGGGGAGTGACAAAGAACCTATAAGTGGCTTCAACGACTGGATGTACTGACCTGACTTGTTAACCATGGTGTCTGAAGCTTACCTCAAGTGTCGTACCTGTGGGTGTAAGTAAAGCACTGACAGGGGCTCACGTTACTATGTCCATGCCGCGACATCTGCACCCTTGAGCTCACTGTTGATTGAACTATGTGCAGATTGCGTGTACTTGCCTCTGGGCATTCGTACTCTGTTTGGTCATGACAGACTCATTTTATAAGTATTGCCGTGGTGGGGGGGTACGTGTACCCACTAGGGATCAATCTGTCTGAGTCTGCTGCTTGAGGCGGTCTGCAGCCACTTCATACAAGGGGTTTTGGGTGCCCACAGTGGCGAGATACATTTCCGACCAAGGGGCGTTTTTCCAAGGGGCTATTAATGAGGGAAAACTGTATTCCTAGTTGTAGGGGATTGAGCGTTCCCTGTACTACTCGTATCATCCGCAGTTGGGAACGGAGTTTTGTGAGCGGTTTTAACCGCCACCCTTATCCAGATGCTGCTGATCTCTAGTGAACAGCCAGTGTGAGGTCTAGGTGGCCTGTGTACTTGCCTGAGCCCTGTTGTGGGCCCTATAATCAATTAGGGTGCCACAGTACCACGGGGTATCTCCCCACACATGCTGATGTTCAGCGAGACGACGGTCGAGTAGATGAGGATCTTCTATCATGACCAGTCCAACAGCACCACACTCCACCTGACCAGTACCAGGCCTGGGCCCTGGTAACACCGTCGACACCCGAATGCGGAACGGCGTGCACCAAGGTTGTTGGAGAGCGTCTGAAACAAGTGGTGACTATCCTTAACCCAACGGACTGTGCAAGAGAGACAGTTTTTGCCCCAGGTTGATTGGGTCATGGTCAGGAGTAAGAGGCCATATGGAGAAGTTGATGGGAGGTGGGAGGCGGTCCCATATTGGGGTCAAGAGAAAGGTTGAACCTGCCATACACGCCACTCCATCCTCCCCTCTCCCCCACCTCCCCAACCTCATCCCCTCCTCACATCAAGTCTTATGAGGTAGATGCCGTTTAAGGGACAGTGGGGCTCTCATCATCGAAATATGCCAAGAAATATGTTGATTCATGGTGGCATGCTGGCTTGTTCTCTGTGGAGTGGGTTTGCGTGGCGCTGTGGATTTTGAATGCGCTGAAACTACGCTCTTACAGTACTACCCTGCCCTTCAGCCTGCCTCCTTAGTTGAAGAATGGTGGTGCTGTCCCGATTGACGGTTTTCAACTGAATGGGTTCCAGCTGTGACAATCGTTGCCTACCCAAGGGAGAGAGTGGTCAGCAGCCAACAACTCCTGTCCCCAGGGGGGATGTGACCGTGAAGCCCCTGAGCCCCATAGCCGCTACGTAGGAACGCACCAGATTGCAACACTGGTGTACCCCACCAGTGCTGCATGCGTTCAAGTACGAGTTTGTGTGGCGGAGGGGTTTGTCGAGGACGCTCAACTTACTAGTGGGTGGTATGCGCGGATTAGTGGTCAGCCTCCCCTGTTGTTTTCCAGCAAAATCTCCAATGCTATAACAGTTGCTGAATTAAGTTATTTTTATTCGTACTGCTTGGCACAACTAGAGATTGTCCTAGTCTCAGTTTCCAGTTATATTGAACTGTGGGACAGTGTATAAGACTTTGGACATGAATGCCATGGGGCCATTTTTGAAGACGCTGTCTGAGATTCAGAGGGAGAACATGTGACTGGAGACACAGTGACTGCAGCTAATAAAGGAGCGAGGTTTTTCGCACAGTGTTCAAGAGACGACGGGGTAGAGTCTACCTGACTGTCTTCACAGACGCCAATCTGCAGAGAGGGGAGAGAGAGATACTTCACTGGGACAAAAAACGGACAAGCTGCCCAAGATTGAGAGGATAATGTCTGCAGCGAGGGAGTGCCATCCACTTCTATACACAAGGATCTGCCCACCTGGGTGATCAGGGATTTGCCGGCACAATCTTTATGGTGTACCTCAGCGGATGAATTCACTTGCATGCAAACGTGCGCTCAGGATGTGAGAAGGCGGCTGAAGGATTAGATTTTAGTTAGTTATGGCCTCAGTACAGGGCACCAAAGGGATGGGTTTCCCTAAATACGATCCTCTGTTTAGGACTTGGAGAGTTTTGTATCGCACAATTAGCTACATTGAAACCGGTTAAACTGTGAGGGCCCGAAGAGGTTTGTGTAACTATGCCGTTTTGGAGAGGCAAGTCGGCGTAATTCATTTCAAGACCAGTGTAAGCTGGACTGTGCTTGTCACCACGAACCCCTGGCAGACTGCCCACCACACTCAGCAATTGGTTCCCATTGGTGAGTTACGGTAGGGTATTTCAAGAAGCTCAATGGGGTTATCGGCCTTTTCGGAGCCCCAAGACGGGTAGGTCATGTTCACTGGAGCAGTCCCAGAGAGTCACATTCCTTGGGTGGCGCGCTGGGTTGCAGCAACTAGAGGCCCAGGGATACGTATTCGTGATAAATTTTGTGTTGGGGGATGCTGCTTCACCAACTTGTTCTGAGAAAATTCCATCTAAAACAAACCGTTTAGTTGAGCTGGTGTTGGAGGTCGTGTTCTTTGTCTTGACATTCGCTGTATACGGTACAACCTGCACTACGTACTCGGCATTACTGCCCCGCCTCCTCTTCTCCTCACAGCCCTCCTCTCCCTCTGCTTCCACAGACCCCACCATCTCTGCCACTCTCAGCAGCGCCCATCCCCCATCTGCTTTCTCACAAATTTAATCTAGTGGCCTGCCTGCTATCACTAGCGGTATTCAGAAGTACACTTAGAAAATCATGCTGCTTGTAGACTTGGGCAGGGACGCGGGCTGGCGGAAGTGCAGGCCAAGCTCATGTGCACTCTATGGGCGCTCCTTCATACCAGACATGAAAAGGCCGTGACGTAAGAGGCGATGGAGTGAGGCCTACATTTTGGTGATGGACTATACACCTTACTTTGACCTTAGGGGCACCATAACACCTTATCCCATCCTGCCCGTTGTAAAGATGCTTCCAGAGACAGGCCTTTCACAGACACATTCACACGCAGGGCCATATTGATTTTATATACATGGTATATAATTTACTGTATTGCAGACATTCATGCATTTTGTTGTATAAGGGGATGACACTTATCATCACATGTAGACGTGAGCTGCATCCGCCTGGAGGCAAGCTTGGACAAGAGAAGACTGAAGGGACTGGAGACACATTGCCATGGAGTAGCCGGGCAGGGAGGATAGTGAGGATTTTTTCTATTTTGCAACTTTTTTTTTCTCTCTGCAGGAAATGTCCTAAACCAATCGGTATAATTGTATGCTGCAGTTTTCCCTGCATCAATTCTTCTGTATGTGAACGTACCCTTACCCCCATCACAGTCATTTTTGCTTGGCACATTTGATTTTTCTCTCTACCAAGTGTTTTGAGCTTTTATTTTTTATGTTTTAAAACTTTTATGTACTATAGAATAGCTTTCATTTATGGATCTCCGCAGGCAAGATGTCACAGAATAGAAGCAGTAATATGGCAGGTCAGGGTGCCTTTGTTAGCCCTCCCAGCTACCATAAAAACCAGTCCACACCCGTGTACACGTCGGGGGGAGGGGTGGATCTAAAGGGGGAAGGCTCCTCCTTATTACAATTTCCAAGCTGCTAAATTTTATATATATATATATATATATATATATATATATATATATATATACACACACTGTAATGAGCTGGGGTAGTGGAATCACTGGGCCGCCGCAAGCAGGGGTACAGGCCACACTAGGGAGCGGAGTCTAAGTGGGTCCCGGTTTTCACCAGAGCCCGCCGCAAAGCGGGATGGACTTTCCACAGCGGAATTCCACCAGGTCGCTACCCCTGAAGTGACTTGCTTGCGGAGGCAGCCGAGGTGCGACGCAGTACAGAATCGAGAGACGGGATTGTAGTTGGAGTCAGGCCAGAAGGTCGGGGCAGGCAGCGAAGGTTCGAGGTCGGTGGACGAGAACAGATGGGACTGGTACACAGGAACGGCAGACCGGAGTAGAGTAAGGCTTCCTCGCATAGGTAAAGGGTGCTAGGATTCGGCGAGGAAGTCCCGGGGATGGAGCCCTTATATAGGGTCAGTGGCCGGCAAAACCAATTACCGGCGCGCTGTCCCTTTAAATTTGAAAGAGCCGGCGTGCGTGCGGCCTAAGGGGCGGGGCCACGTGCATTGGCCGGCAGACAGGCGCGGGGAAGCAAGAGTGAGGACTGGTAAGTGAGTGCGCCCAGGGGAGTGAGTGCCACCGCGGCCCGACACGCGGACCGTGGCACCGCTCGCCTCGAGCGCAGGGGAACGAGTGCGCCCGCAGCCCGAACTGCTCTATCCGATCTCAAAAGTCAACTTTTACTACATATCACAATTGGAGGGGAACTAATAGAACATATCCTAAAAGTTTTCTTGGTTTAAAGTGGTGAACACATCCTGACAGGAGCAACCCCTGATACCAGCTGGAACCTGTCTTTAATCCTAAGTATCCCTATTAAGCCCCATTCACATCCTGTTTTTACCTCCCAATTTTGAAATCCATCACAATACAGTGGTGAGGGTGTGACAGATCCATAGAGTTACTTAGGGCTAATGAATTGTGAATTAGTAGTTCACATTTTTGTGTTTAAGACAGAAACCATATACGTTTGTTGAATGTAGTTCAATTTAGATCACTCGGCGATGGCAAGTAGAGGTGCGAGCAGATAAGTAGCACTTTAACAATCACAGATGCTGGCCGACCAATAATGCTGTAATGACTACTCAGAGGTGTGCTCAGATCATATAATGAAAAAGTGCTTAAAGGGGTTGTCTCACTACATTGATTCATCTTACCTTTGTCCTGTCTTCTTGGTTTCATTATGAATTCAGGGGAATGTTTACTGGCTTCTACTAGTCTGCAGTAGAAGCCAGGTCTGTAGCTATAGCAACCAGTGCTTGCAGCCTATCATGAGAGATCAAACAGGTCTGTAGCTATAGCGACCTGAGGAGCAGATGCAGTACATCCAAGAGGGGATATCTAGGAATAGGTAGGATACTATTAATGGACACGTATTGGAAAGTGACTTGTTTTTGCGAGATCTTTAACATAAAAAGCAATCCTTATAGTGAGAGAACCCCTTTAATTCTAATCAATCCAGTTAAGTGTGCTTTCACACAGCGCAGTTTTGGTGCAGTTTTAACTGTGCTCCAATTATCTGCCTTATTACCAACAAGCTTTATTCACTTTTCTAAACTGTTTGTAAAGTGAGTCATTAGTTAGTGTGTTTGTAATCTACAAGCCTTCAAACACAGTAATTGATTACTGACTTGAAACACCTTTCCAAACAATTTAGACAACTGAAAGGAGCTGGTAATAAAGGCAGTTTAATTGGAGCGCAGTTAAAACTGCACCAAAACTGTGCTGTGTGAAAGCTCCCTAAGAAAGAAACTATCAGCACCACCTTCCTTGAAACAGTACATTCATTCAGTAACGGCAAGTAGAGGTGTGGGCATGTAAGTAGCACTTTAACAATCTCTCTTACTTGGACTAATTACAATTAAGGACTTTTTCTTCATATGATCTGAGCACACCTCTGAGTAGTCGTTACGGCATTAATGATGAGCCAGCATCTGTGCATATCTTTTCTTGTGAACTAAACCTGTGGATGCTGAAATAAAGATTACATTTAATGGTGAGTGCAATGATTACATTATTTTTTGCATTTTATTGTATTTATCTAATTACTGTTTCAATAAAGCAGAAGTTGTTACATGGATGTACAATAGTCTTGGCTAGGTGGGCAAATTTCCCGTTTTTGTTTTTTTCCTTCCCCTATTTCTCGGAAAAAAAAACTTCGTTCCGAATTACTTGGAACGAATCCGTTAAAAAGCAGTTTTTCCAGGCTGCAAGACCCTGAGGTGCTTTTGAACGTTGTCCCTGCTTAAATATGCGAGGGAGCGGGTTTTGGTCTTCATCAATGTTGTGTTTTAGTATGACACGCCATGACTGGTCGTCTTTGAATCGCTTCATATAAAATTTCCCCTGGGACTTAAGGGGGCAAAATGCCCAAAACAGCGGGAAAGTTGCCTGTAAATCTGGCACGACAGGGGAAAAAAAAAAAAAACAACTGAGGCTAGGTGGAAACATTATGACAAAAAGTGTGGGGTGACGGCGTGCCCAGCAGCATGGGGTCGACAGGCACAATGACTTTGGAGGGTGGAAAAAAACATAAAATAGGTCGAGTGGCACAATGAAGGTTTTGGTACGGCTCAGCCACAGCAGCAGCAGGGGGTCGCGGGGCCAATGCAGTGTGTAGGTCACAGCAGCAGATGAGGTCAGAAGTGGCCCAATGCCAGGTGTAGGTACGGCAGCAGCGCTTGGGTGGGCGTGGCACAGACGTTTGGATGGCAAAAACAGGAGTGGCCCACGAGTGGGAAAATTTCAGGGGTTTTGGTCACGCAGAGCAGAGGCCCAGACGTGGAAAATGAAAAGGTGAGGTCACGGCAGCACCCACAGAGCGCTGAGGTCGGGAAGGGCCTCACTTTTGGGGAGGTGGAAAAAAAAACAGGGTAGGCCAAAGATGGGACATGCACAGTGTGGGGGTCACGGCAGCAGCTCGCAGCAGCATGAGGTCAGCAGGGCACATGACACGTGTGGAGGGGGGGGGGCAATACGTCCCTGGTAAAGATGGTTGTTGGGAGGAAAAATGTCGCGATTGGGATCGGGGGGGGTGGGGATCAGAATAGTGGGTGGGCAGGGTTTGACCCGATCATTTTCACATTTTGGGGTGAGGCGTTTGGTGTTTGTATTTCTGCGCCTAAGGCATTGATGGGGAAATCGGCCGCCCCGCCTAATTCATTTTGACAAAGGTCAGTTTTCCCAATTTTCCCCGTGGCAGGGGTTCTCCTTGGGAAAACGATGGCCCCCCGCTGCCTAAAACCCCCGCTTGATGCACATACTGACGGGCAGGACGTTCCCCCCCCACTGCAAACTCGGCAAGTTGGGCCCCAACATCCTTTTTTGGCTGCCCGTAGTCCCGGGGATTTCTAATGGGGTGGCAGAGTGTGTCCAATAGGCCACCCCTGTTGGTTAGGGCGCTGCCTGCGGGGTGACCCCTCCTCCTAGGCGGGTAAAGGAAAAGTGTCTCAGTGACTCGTTGGGTTTTAATGCTGAGGGAGGGTAGTCCACCCCCCCTTCCCCCCAGACCCGTGGGTATACGTGAGGATGAGGAACCCCCCGGTCAGACTGTCAGAGGAGGGATGATGCGCCTAGGCAGGGGGCCAACTGATTAGGAGGATTTCCCTATAGTTTTTGGGTTTTGTCCTCCTCTAAATAGCTGGGAAAAAGGCCCCATTTTGGCCCGGGGTAGCGGGGTCCAAAGGGTGGAGAGCCGAAGTCATCCCCTGCCGGATGCTGACTTTTCGGCTGCATAGCCAGGCAAAAAAGCATGCTGGGGGCCCTTTTGAAAGTGCCCCCGAGGGGCTCCTGCCTCCATTTCATGTTACTCCCCGGTGTTTGGGGGGTCATTGCTGTTTCCTCATCTAAATCCACCTCTCCAGTTCCCCTGTCCCCTCTTTTCACCTGGGTAGAAAATCCCCTCATTTCCCAGACAATGTTGTCCAAATTTCCCCCTCCTCCATTTCAGTCCCCCCCGGTTATTGGCCACAAGATGTAGTCGCCCCGTCTCCCTCCCCCGCCGACAGATTTTTCGCATTGTTCCAGGACATGAAGAGTGGATGCGTTATTCATCCCATGTCCTGGGATGCAAAAAAGTCGCCCCCTCGATGGCCTAACAAAGGCGGTGTCCGATGAGCTGCCACTGGCTGACATCAAAATTACACGGGAGTACTTTGTCTGCCTGGAACATCAAAAAAACGTTAATGGCCTTTCTTGTTCATAAAGTTTGGTCCAACTGGCAGGCGGAAATTCAACGGGGGGAAAATCGCATATCAGAGTGTGTTGGGGGGGGGGCCCTTCTGCCGCTGAAATCAAGGAGGGTGTTCCTGGCTTTTTCGAAGGTAAAGTGCATGCACAGTTTCCTGGGCCCTTTCAGGTTTGAAGTTTGGTGGAAGACTTCAGGAAAATTTTCAAAAAAATTGAACCCGTGCGCCCGCAGGGCGCTGGACCCTCCTCCTCGGTGCAGCGGACCATGTTCCCCTTGTCCCTTCCATGGTTCCCCATTTGCGTTGGGGGGGGGAAAGCCAACTCGATTTTCTGATGACGGGAGCAGTTCCTCCCCTGTGTGACTTCTTTTGCGAGGCAAGCAGGTGTAGAACTGCGTGACACCGCTGTGCCCTACACTGTGGTATGATGGAGCAGTACTTTTGGAGGCTGAGATGGTGGTGGTGGAGGAGGAGGAGGGGACATTGCGCAGGAGCAGGTTTTTTAAAAGGGAGGAGGAAAGCGGGGTTTCCGTCCAAAATTTTTGGGGTGCCCGGGCCGGAAGAAAATTCACCCAGTGGACCGTTTTAAGGGCATGTATGGCCTGACCCCCGTTACGCTCCGACGTGCGCTGCCGTGCCCTTTTGGAAAAAACCCTAAGCTTAAGGATGGCCCACCTTCTGTTTACTATTATGAAGTGCTGGGACTCCTTTTTGGAAAATTAAAAATTTCGGCTTGGAACTCTCCATCTCGGTGGAAAAGCCATTATTCTCGAACGGTGCAGAGTCCATTTGGAAAGGGGGGGCTGCAGTACCCAAAAACTTGGACAGGAGCCGGTTTAGCTGCTCCCTTTTGGATGGTTGGCCAAATGTTTTTCTTTGCAATGCCTCGCTGAAGATGCTGGGAAAAGAGTAGCGAGGAGAGGAGCTCTGGACCCCGGGGGATATGTAAGAGAAAAGCTCCCTTTGCGGGTGGTGGAGCCCCTTGATGGCTGCAAGGAATCGTACCCCTGGGCGCTGTGCTGTGTTTCGCGGGGGCAGGTGGACCCCCATATTGAGCCCACGTTTCTCCCAGGCCACCGGAGGTGATGCTTCATGTGTTGACGCAGGGCCCTGGTGCCAACGTTAGCTCCCTGGCCCCCCTTCACTTTCTGCTTTCAGTTCTACAATACCCTTTTCGGCCCTCCCGGTGTTTAACAAAGAACTGCCACACCGCGGGTATGGATTTTTTACCGCCAACGCTCCCCAATAAAGGGGAACTACTGCTGCCCCGCTGAGCCCCTGGCCGCAAATTTCTTGGCCCTTCAAAGGGGGGTTTTTTAAACCCCGGGGCCCCCGCTTGGCCCCCGACCTCACACTGTCCTTATGTTTGGACTCCGGCCCCCACAAACCCCTTGCGGGCCCTTGCGCTGCTGCCTGACGCGCAAGCGGGGCCCCCTTTTTCCTGAGATGATGACCCCTTGCCCCCCAGGCCCCCAAAAAAGTGCGGTCGGTACATCATATCTATTTGTGTTTCTTTCGTCACTGCTGTCCCCCTTAAACCGGTTTTGGTATGCAGGGGGCCCGGGACCCCTCAAAACCCCCCTTTTGCCCTCCCATCCCCTTCCCACTTCTGTACTTTGCCCCCCCTTCTGAAAAAGCAGGGGTTTTTGGGGCCCCAATTTCTTCGCTCCCAATTTTGGACTGATCCCCTCCTAAAATTGTTCTCCTTTAGGGGCGGGGCCCCGGGGCCCACATAGTAGATCTCTGGGCCTGTGGGAAACCGGTTGGGAAAAGGGGGGTTTTGAGGACAGGTGGGGGCCCGCTGACAAGCCCCCGGGCCCAGGGCCAAAAAAGGGTTTTTTTTGGGAGGTTCCCCCCCGACTTTTGGCGGGGGTTTGGGCGAGGTCTTTGGGGAGGAAGTGGATGACCTAGTAAACCCAATCAAAAACCAGGGGGTTGCTGAAAAAACACACGGCCGTTTGATAAACAGGGCAGTTGTCCCCTCCCCGAGTGCCCCCTGCTGGGGAGCCCCCTTCTGTGCTGCGACCTGGGCCTGGATTTTTTGGGGGCCTCTGCCACTCGAAGGTAAAGGGGGCCCCCAACCTCTCTGTTTTGACATACTGTTTGTTCTATAATGTACAGACATGTTTTTATGAAGATTTCTGTATATTGATAAAAACAACCCTGTATTTGACGCCCAAAAGAACCCCCGTAACAAAGCTTGGTAACCCCTTTGGTTTTAAAAAATTTCGCTCCACAAATGGGGAGGGAAAAAATTGGCTTGTATGTTTCCCTTTAAAAAAATCTTTGTTTTTTTACGGGTTTTAAAAGCACAAACAGCCTTTAAATTAAAATTCGGATTTGAAATTTTTGCTACAGAATTTCTTTTTGGGCGGTTAAAAAAAAAAAGTTTTTTTATGAAGGGCAAAAATTTAAAAACAACGCTTAAAATTAAAACCCTGGAGTAAATTGGGGGAAAAAAAATTGAGCAGCGGAAATACTTGCTTTTTAGGTGTTACAAAATTTCGGTTTTCTAGCTACACAACAAGGAAAATAAATTTTAATTTAACCCCGCTTTTGAATTTTTGCTACAGGAAAAATTTTTTTTTTTGGCGGTGAAAAAAAGGGCTATTTTATTTTTGTCACCACAGCACAAAAAAAAAATGTTAATTAACCCTGGTTGTTAAAATTGTGCAAAAGAATTGAGCAGCCAAAAATGAATTGGTATTTGTATTATAAAAACGCTGTTTCTTTAAATGAATACAACAGGAATTGGCTTAGATGCCCCTTGGATATTCAATGAGCTGTGAGCATATAGCATTAAAATGTATATGCAGCTGCAGTGGACGCACATTGGACTTCAGATCCAATACACCAAAAAATCAGAAATAGAACATAAGAGAATCAGTCTCTGAGACAAGCTGAGACACACCACAAAAATCGCTATATAAAAATCAGTTCTTCAGTAACAATCAGCCGCGGCAGCACCTTCCTGATCAGTACAGTGAGAGCGGTATGAGCTCCAGCGTCGCTCCGGACTTATATAGTGCGGTGACGTCACAGAATCCCGCCGGTTCTTGATTGGCTTCATCTCTGCACATGTCATGCAGGCTATGCCCTTCTTCCTCCCAGAGTGCTTTGCCCCATGTAGTGCCATGTGCTCGCAGTCATTTTATCAATCAAAAGCACACTTCGTTCACCCGAAGTACCCCAAACTTCGACTTCGTTCAGAACCGAAGTTTTCCTGAAATTCTAAACGAATTCTACTTCGTTAGAATCGATTCGCCCATCTCTAGTCTTGGCATATAGTCAATACGCAGAACAATGCACTGGGATTTTATAAATCCCCAGTTATTTGAAACTTTAGTGCATCGTCGTTTCTGAAGATGCTTATTAAAAGGCTTGATCTTACATAAAATAAATATTTTGAGCTTACATGTAAGATTCTAAACTCAATATTTTGTGAATAGCTAATTTATGTGTGGATAAGTAAAATTTTACTTGTGGATATTGAGAAGATTTATTAGGAGAGAGATTTGTTCAACCTTGATAGGAACAATGTGGGCACTGCTCTCGCAATCTTATGTAATGCTTTCTTCAGAAAAGGACCTTTTATTGCATAAAAATAAGTAAATAAACAAAATGCAAAATGAAAATGTAAAAATAATGAGAAATCCAAGAGGATGTGAGGAAACCTGAAAACAGCAGAAGAGACCAGGAATGTTTGTCAAATGTCCAGCAGGCAGATACAGAAGTCCAGCAGGCAGGAAAACAACCAGGAGTCTAGAAGGCCAGAGAACTTTGCAAGAACAAACCATGCACAATAGAATCTCAGGCCCTGAGGGAAGCAACAGCCTGGACTAAATAGTTCCCCCCATCAGGGTGAAGAAGAGCAGCATTGCTAGTTGAAGCCAAGTGCTTAACTGTTACCTTGCTGGAAGGCACAGAAAGCGCTTGACTTTCGACAGCACAGCTGCTGTCAAATGCCAAGTTGTAGGATTGTGACACCTTATCTACTACTATGTTCAACTGTATTTCTAGTCTTTTCAAACCCTCTCTTCCACCTTCCTGCATCTAAATCCTGCTGATTACAATCTGTGATTCCTAAAATGATACAGTAGAATGAGGCCAAAAATATTGACTACTGAAATCATAACTCATGCATGGATGAGTGTGGAGTTCAGGAGCTGTTAGTGGCAAAGACTTCTGATAACTCATAACTAGAGATGGCCGAATTTCTCAAAAATTCGGCTCGGTCACTTCGCCGAATTTTCCGACAAAATTCGTTTCGGTCCGAATTCTTCGGCACGAATCACGTAAAAAAAGCTTTTCCAGGCTGCCAGAGCTGCAAGGGTGCTGTTAGAACGTTGTGCCATGGCTTAAATATGCTGAGAGGTAGCTTGGTTTGGTCTTCATAAATGTTGTGGTTTTTTTTTTTTTAAAAGTAAATGACACGCACATGACTGACGCCGCCTCTTAGAATCGCTTCACTATAAAATTCCCCTGGGCACTTAGAGGCAAAATGAGCAAAAAACTCAAGCGGGGAAATGTAGCCTGATAAAGTCATGCTAGCGACAAGCTGGAAAAAAACAAGCTGAAGAGCTCAGTGCGCAAACATTAGTTGATAGAGTGTGGAGGTGACGATGGCAGACCAGCAGCATGACGTCAGACAGTGGCACAGTGACATTCTGGAGGCGGCAATCTCAGTATTAGGACACAGAGTGGCACAATCACACAGTGTGGGAGGTACAGGCAGCAGCGCATTGAGGTCAGGCAGTGGCACAATGACATTCTGGAGGCGGCAAAACAGTATTAGGGCCCAGAGTGGCACGATCACACAGTGTAGTGGATGTTCACGGGGGCGGCAGCAGTATGAGGTAGGACAAGTGGCACAATGGCATACTGGAGGGTGGGCAAAACGATTAGGCCACAGAGTGGCACCAATTCACACGTGTGGACGGTCACGGCGGCCGCAGTTTGAGGTCCAGGGCAGTGGCACAATGTACATTATGGAGGCGGCAAAACAGTATTAGGCACAGAGTGGCCACATGATACAGTGTGGAGGTCACGCGGCAGCAGTATGAGGTACGACAAGTGGCCAATGACATTATGGAGGCGGAAAAACAGTATTAGGGCACAGGTGGCAAATCACAACAGTGTGGAGGTCTCGGCGGCTGAGTATGAGGTCAGGACAGTGGCACAATGGCATTCTGGAGCGGCAAAACAGTATTAGGCCACAGAGTGGCCCAATGATACAGTGTGGAGGGTCACGGCGCAGCATTATGAGGTCAGGACAGAGGCACAATGAATTAGGAGGTGGAAAGAAAAAAAAACAGTATTAGGGCACCGGTGCACAATACACGTGTGGAGGTACGGGCGGCAGCAGTAGGCAGCGGAGTATGAGGTCAGAAGTGGCACAATGGCATTCTGGAGGTGGCAAAACAGTATTAGGACACAGAGTGGCACCAATCACACAGTGTGGAGGGTCACGGCGCAGCAGTATGAGGTCAGCAGTGGCACAATGACATTATGGAGGCGGAAAAAACAGTTTATTAAGCACAGTGTGGGCACAATCACACAAGGGTGGAGGTCACGGCGGCAGCCAGTATGAGGTTCAGGCCATGGCACAATGACATATATGGAGGCGGCCAAAAGAAGTATTTAGGCCACAGGAGTGGCAAAATGATACCGGTGTGGGGAGGTCCAGGGCAGAAGCCCAGTATGAGGTCAGACAGTGGCACAATGACATTATCGTGGGGGCACAAGACAGTATTAGGCCCAGAGTGGCACAATCACACAGTGTGGAGGTCAAGGCGGCAGCAGATATGAAAGGTCAAGACAGTGGCCACAATGACATTATGGAGCGCGTGGCAAGACAGTATTAGGCCACAGAGTGCACAATTCAAACAGTGTGGTGGTCACGGCAGGCTGCAGGTATGAGGTCAGGCAGTTGGACACAATGACATTATGGAGGTCGGCCAAAACAAGGCAAAACAGTATTAGGCCACAGAGTGGCACAATGATACAGTGGTGGAAGGTCACGGCGGCAGCAGTATGAGGTCAGACATTGGCACAATGACATTATGGAGGTTGAAAAACAGTATTAGTGATCAGAGTGGCACAATCAAACAGTGGAGGTCACAGCGGCAGCAGTTTGAGGTCATTCATTGGCACTATGACATTATGGAGGCGGCAAAACAGTATTATGGCCACAGAGAGGCACAATGATTACCGGTGTGGAGGTCACGGCCTGCTAGCAGTATGAAGGTCAGACAGTGCACAATTGTCATTATGGTGGTGGAAAAACAGTATAGGAACAGAGTGGCACAATCACACAGTGGAGTTCACAGCGGCAGCTGTATGAGGTCAGGCAGTGGCACAATGTCAAATTCTGGAGCTGGCAAAAAAGGAGAGGCCAAAGAGTGGTACAATGGTACCAACAGTGTGGAGGGACGGCAGGAGGCTCAGCAGCAGCCTAAGGTCAGACAGTGGCACAATGACACAGTGTGGCGGGCACGGCAGCAGCCACGGCAGCAGCATGAGGTCAGACAGTGGCACAATGACAAATTCTGGGAGGAGGTGGCAAAAACAGGAGTAGGCCACAGTGTGTGAGGGCACGGCAGCAGCCACGGCAGCAGCATGAGGTCAGGGACAGTGGACAATGACCACAGTAGTGGAGGGCACGACAGGAGTCACAGCAGCGCATGAGGTCAGAGGTGGCACAAATGACATTCTGCAGGTGGCAAAATAGTATTAGGCCACAGAGCGCACAACAATGATGAGAGCGGAGGTCACGGCCTGGCAGCAGCATGAGGTCAGGCAGTGCACAATGACGAGAGGGAGGTGTTGGAATTGAGGAGCACAGCATGAGGTCAGAGAGTGGCACAATGACATTCTGGAGGTGGGCAAAACAGTACCAGGCCGCAGAGTTGGCACAATGACACAGTGTGGATGTCACGGATAACAGCAACAGCAGCCAGCAGCTTGAGCACATAGAGTGGCACAATGACGAGTGTTGAGGTGGGTGGCAATACCAGTCCCTGTAAAGACAGGTGGTAGGCAGATGGGAGAAACTGTCAGCAGATGTGTGGAATTCAGGCGGGGGTGGGCGGCCCCCAAAAAATTTTTTTTTTTTCCAGGGGGGGAATAGTGGATGAGGGCAGGTAGTTGAACCCTGAATGAGCCTAAGGCAATTGGTGTGTGGAAATCCTGCCGATCCACGCCTGATTTCATCTTGACAAGGTCAGTCGATTCAACATTTCACGTGGGACAAGCGGGTTCTCCTTGGGGGTACGATGGCCCACGCCGCCAACCTGAACACCCGCTTGATGCCCCAACACTATGGGGGCAGGACAGCTTCTCCACTGCAAATCGGCAAGTTGCGGCCACAATCCAGTTTGGCTGACCAGATAGTCCAGGGATCTTTCTAACTGGGTGGCAGAGTGGCTGTCCATGTAGGCCACAAATGTTGTTCAGGGAATGCTCCAGGTCCTGCTGCTGCTGTGCTGGTGACTGCCCTCTCATAGGCGGGTGAAGGAAAGCTGCTCATTAGTGACTCCAGACTTAGGTTACTGCTGATGGAGCTGGTATCGGCTTCTTCCCCCCCACCTTCCCCCAGCAGCCGCGGCGTAGTACGTGAGCGCTGAGGAACCCCGCGGTAAGACCTTGTCAGAGGGAGGGGACGATGCCGCACATAGCAGCGGCCAACTGATTACGGAGATTTCCCTATAGTATTTGGTTAGTCTTCCCTCTCAATAGCTGGGAAAAAGCTCTCATTTATCTTTGACGGTTTAGGAGGGTCCACAATAGGGTGCGGAGAGCCAGAAGTCATCCTCTGCCGGTGCTGACTATTCGGCTGGTCACTAGCCAGGCAAATAAGCATGCTGCGGGACATCTGCACAAGTGACTTACGAGGGGCTTGCCTGCCTCCATTTCCACTGTACTACTGCCACGGTGCTTGGGAGTCATCTTGCATCGTCTTCCTCATCTCCATCCACTCCCCAAGTGTCTGCTCTCTCCTTCTATGTTCACCTGGGTGGAAATCCACTCATTTCACCAGACATTGGCTTCTGCTCCAATGTCCTCCTCCTCCTTCCCTCCCTCCTCCATTTCAGTCCCCACGGAATCATGGGGCCACGGAGATGTGTCGCCACATTCTCAAGTCCCCTGCCCAGACGATTTTTTCAGCATCTGTTCCAGGACAATGAAGCAGTGGAATGACGTTATTCATCCGTAGTCCTGGGCGATTGCCAAATAACGTGGCCGTCCCTCGAATGGCTTCAACAAACGGCAGTGTCACGCATGAGCCTGCCACTGGATGACATAAACCCCTTCAAAGTTACAACAGGGGTAGTACTTCTGTCTGCTGGATCATCAAAAATCGTTAATGGCCTTTCTTTTCTGTTCATACAGTCGAGAGTTCCCTACTGTGCATGGCTGGAATTCTCCAGCGGGGTGGAAACATCGCATATCAGAGCGTGTTGGGGGAGGCCGTTCTGCCGCTGCAACTCGAGGAGGGTGTTCCTGGCTTTCATACGAATGGATAAAGTGCATGCACAGTTTACTGGCCAGTTTCAGAATGTTCTGAAGATCGGTGGAAGACTTCAGGAACCTTTTTTACAACCAGATTGAACACGTGCGCCATGCAGGGCGCATGGACCATCCCTCCTCGGTGCAGCGCGGACACCATGTTCCTCCCATTGTCCGTCACCATGGTTCCGATTTGCAGTTGGCGCGGAGAAACCCACACATCGATTTCTTGCTGCATGACGCGGAGCAGTTCCTCCCCTGTGTGACTTCGTTCGCCGAGGCAAGCTAGGTGTAGAACTGCGTGACACCGCTGTGCCCTACACATGTGGTATGATGGAGCAGTACTTGTGGAGGCTGAGATGGTGGTGGTGGTGGAGGAGGAGGAGGCGGACATTGGCGCAGGAGCAGCAGTTTGACAACGTGGAGGAGAAAGCGGCGTCTCCTGTCCAAGTTGTTGGTGTGCCTGGGCAGGAAGCACATTCACCAGTGGGCCGGTACTGGCCCTGACCGTAGTTACAGCTCCAGACGTCCGCGCTGCCGTGTACCTTGGAAACAAAACCGATAAGCTCAAGGATGACCCACTTTCTGTTTACATATTTATGAAGTGCTGGTACTGCCTTTTTGGAAAAGAAATTACGGCTTGGAACTCTCCATCTCGGCTCGGCACAAAACCATTAGTTCTCTGAATGGTGCTAGAGTCCACCATTTGGAAAGGGAGGACTGCAGTACCAACAACTTGGACAGGAGCACGGTCAGCTGCTGCACCTTAGGATGGTTGGACGCATATGTTGTCTCTTTACAATCGCCTCTATGAACGACTGCTGGCGCCATGAGTAGCGAGGAGCAGGAGCATCTGGACCGGGAGAGGATGTCAAAGAGAAACAGCTGCCTTCTGCAGAGGTGGTGGAGCCTTGACTGGCTGAAATGGCATGCGTGCCCCCGGCCGCTGCTGCTGCTGCAGCGGCAGGATGGGACCCCCACATCTGAGCCACGTTTCTCCCAGGCCACGGATGGTGACGCTGCATGTGTTGACGCGGGCCGTTGTGCCAACGTTAGCCCCCGGGGCCACGCTTCACTTTCTGCCCACAGATTCTACATTACCCATATTCGGCTCCTCCGGTGTCTTAGCAAAGAACTGCCACCCCCGCCGAGTAGCTGATTTTTACCGCCAACGCTCCGCACTGAGTGCTACTGCCGCCGCTGGGCCCCGCTGAGCCCCCGTGCCGGTACTGTCTTGGACCTGCGAAGCGGGTTTTTACCCGTGGCCGTTGGCTCCCGACCTCACACTGCTGCTACCCTGCTGATCACGGGCCCACAACCCAATTGCTGGCTGCGCCCCTGCCTGACGCGCAAGCTGCGCCCTCTTCTCCTGACGATGATTTAAGCCTTGCTTCACCCGGCTCCCAGTGCGGTCGGCTACATCATCATCTATTTGTGTTTATCGTCACTACTGTCCTCATCACCGGTCTTGGTAAGCCGAGGCTGACCTCTCACACATGGACCTCCCATGCCACTCTCCACATCTTACTTTGCGCCTACTGCAAGAAGCTGGGGATATTGGCCCCATTTCTTCGCTGCCACGTAGCTGCTGACTGCCCTCCTCAAATTATTCATCCTCGCTTATAGTGGCGCTGAGCCCGACCACATAGTAGATTTCCCTGGTGAGGGAACTGGATGGGACAGAGGCGGGCTGAGGAAGGTGAGGGCCGCTGACCCGCTCCCGGGGGCCCTGCCAAACTAAGTGTTGTGGTTTAGGTTCCCACCGACTCTTGGCTGGGGTTGTCAGATGTCATCTGGAGGAAGAGGATGACCTAGTCAACCAATTTAAGAAACCTTGGGTTGCTGAACAAACACGGCCGCTAGATGACGCGGCAGTTGTGGCCTCACCGAGGGGGACCCCTGCTGCGACGTCCCTTGCTGTGCTGCGACCTGGGGCACGTTTCGAAAAAAATTTGTGCCCTGCCACTCGCGTTGCAGGCCTGCCACCTCTCTGTCGACATACTGTTTGT
>JAODAL010049636.1:0-28027 GCA_025379985.1 Phyllomedusa bahiana | reverse complement strand
ATTTTCCCCAAAACTGACCTTAAAGCTAACCATCAAAAAATGGTCCCTAAGCTGTGCATGAAACTAATACAGAAAGCAGCTTTAAAGGGGATTATCGTTTCATCATTTCGGTTTTTTTCTTTGTCTTGATTTTCTCGGTTTCCCTGAAATCCGGGGCCCGTTTTTTCCCCTCCACTGGGTGTTTTTAATGAAGGGGATGATGAATCATCCCCCCTTCACTTTTTCGTGCCCCGCTCCCGGGTTAGTGGTTTTTTTGAGATCAGGGGATGGGATAGCACACCCCTCTCTTCCCCCACATCTCGGCTGAGCCCACATGTCACTGAGTCTTTCCCTCCCCCTATCAGTCTTATTTTGTAAGAGCTGTTTACTACCACGGCCTGCATTCAATCTAACAGTCTTCTACTCAGAGCATGATCTCTTTTCCCTCACGCGGAGGTTTGTTTCTTTGAACCCAGTTTCTTTTAACCATCTAGACAGACAGATCTTCTCCCTCATTTTTTCCGCGGGGAGCTTTAGCCCTCTGCGTTTTCTGATTGTAGAAGCAGCTGCAGGTTATGTGCACTGTGGCTGTGCGAGGGGGAAATTGTTCCGGCCCCTTTTCTGATGAGAGAGGCCCCGTGAATACGACGGGGGGCCAGACGAATGAAATTATAAAACCTCAGCCAATAAAAATGAAAGGAGGTGGGATCCAACCGCACTGGGGAAACAGTGTTTTACACAAAACGAAAAATAAGGGACACGTGAAAACAAGACAGTTTTGAAAATGCACCCAATTGAAAATTGCTTGTTTTCATTCCCCTTTTTCTGAAGCCCATTTAAAAATGAAAAAAACCCCTTTAAGACCCAGCCACCCCCAAAAACTAGAAAAATGCCAAACTGATATTCATAAGGATTATGAACTTTTAGACAAGAAACAACAAGATACTAGAACTTGACACAACTGAAGTATACAATAGATTTCAAGAAAATATTCATTTAACATATCAAGACTAGACAGGAACTTCTTTTTCTCTGCAACCAACTCCCAATTCAACTGGCTTTGTAGAGACCGAAGTATGCTAACGAGCTCCCGGGGTGGCCAGGTCATCTGACATGCAAGGATCCTGAGTCGTTGCCATGTAACCACTCGAAACAAACACACTCAAAGTAGACAGATATAGTATAGAAACTCCTGCTGACCTAATAAACAGAAAAAGTTCCTGCCCTTTGGGGAAAACTCGGCAAAGGCCATGACTGTGACTTATGGTATATCATTTTTTCCCTAGTAGTGCTAAATTTTTTTAAACCCCCCTCCCACCCCCCACCCCCCCCCCCCCCCCGGCCTCTGCATTGCTACACCATGGTGTTATAGATGTCAGGTCCCTTCCTTCTGATGCCGAAAACAGGGAATTTAAGAAATTAATAACATAAAATTATTTAATAATTTGCAAATCTTTGAAGCAGGATGAATTTAGTTACAACCACAGCTTGGTGCTATCACCATTTTTTGTAGGTGTTATTTTTCTCCCTGATTGAAATCAAAATGTTAAATACAACCATAATAAAAATCACGACCAAGACGCTACTTATAATGCGGTACCACAATGGGGTCCCCGTTAAGGCAATGTTCAAAATTACTTCTACTGGAGAATGAAAGGTAAAACTCCTTGACTCTGCACCATCTTTTGTTTTGGGTTCTTGGATACCCCATGATGTTAAAAAGGTTATGTTAAAATCAACTAGTCTAGTTATCATTACAGATTACACTAACCAAGAGTACCTATTGCTCAGCCAAGGGAAGAAAGGTTATTTAGTGCACACCAGCCTTTACTTGGGATCCTTACTTCCCTTGGCTGAGCATCCGGGTTCTTTGGTTCCTGTAATTGGTTCCTAGTTTAGCTGGTCCTCATGTATCCTCTGCTACACCATGAGGCACCTATGGCCCAGATGCAAAAGTTGATGGTACAGAATTGAAGAGTTTCAACTTTTATTTTCCAGTAGAATTAATATTAAGCTTTGCCTTCACTGGGACCCCATTGTGGTGCCACATTTTAAGTTGAGTTTTGATTTCTGTTTTTTTTATTGTTGTATTTTCCCTTTTGATATAATTTAGGGAGGGAAAAAATTAGAAGAATAAAATTTCAAGTGATGGTGACAAGCTGCGGTTTTCACTTTCAAAAGCCTGCTTTAGAGACATGAAGTATTTTTGTATTCATTTGATCCCATTTATTGCTAAAATTCCCTGCTTTCTGAATTGGGCATCATAAAGAATGGATGAGACCTCTACAACACCATTGTAGAGTGATGCAGTGGAACAGTGGGGTGGTTGTCACCCCCATTATCTTATCTTTCTGACTTCTTTTCAGTTCTAACCACAAGATACTTTTGCTGCAGATCACTACAGTTTTACACCATGAGATACCTGGGGCTCAGAGACAAAAGATGTGGGAAGAAAAGAGGAGAATTACTTTTTATTCTCCAGTAAAAGTTATTTTGAGCATTGCTTTCATGGGGACTCCATTGTGGTTACACATTTTAAGTATATTTTTTTTAATTACTGTTTTTATTACAATTGTATTGTTTAATAGATGCAGAGAGGGAAAAATCCCCACAAAATTAGAAAATAAAATTGCAAGTGATGGCGCCACACTGTGATTTTGACTTACGACAGTCTGTTTTAGAAACTTGAATTTAGAAAAAAAAAAATTCACATTCATTTTTAAAATTTCCTGTTCTTTATTGTGAATCATAAGGAAGAGATAGGGGATCAGACATCTACAAACACCATGGTAGAGTGAGGCAGAGGAACAGTGGGGTGGTTGTCAAACCCCATTATCCTTTCCTTTAGACTCCTCAGTGGTGCCAACCACAAGATACTGAAGCATTTCTGCTGTGCTTCAGATCTCCACGACATTACACCATGGAATAACTCGTTCCCAGGTAAAAAAAAAAAATTGCAAACAAAAAGAGAATTTTACCATTTTTTGTCCAGTGAAGGAAGTTTTGAGCACTGCCTTCCTGAGGACCCCATTGCAGTACCACATTTTAAGAAGTGCCTTAATCAGGGTTTTTATTATGGTTGCATTTTCCATATTGATGTAAATCAAGGAAGGAAAAAAACCCTAAACATTTATAAAATCAAATTGCAAGTGATGGCGCCAACCTACGGTTTTAATTAACGATATCCTGCTCCAGAGATGTGAATTATTTTTTCTTAATTTTTCACATTTATTTTATAAAATTCCCTGTTTTCTGTATTGGGCATCATAAGAAAGAAATAAGGCCCCAAAACACCATGACATAGTGATGCAGAGGAACAGTGGGGTGGTTGTCAACCCCATTATCCTTTCCTTTGGACTCCTCAGTGGTGCCAACCACAAGATACTGAAGCATTTCTGCTGTGCTTCAGATCTCCACTACATTACACCATGGAATAACTTGTCCCCGGATAAAAAAAAAAAAAAAAAGATGTGCAGACAGAAGGAAGGAATTTTACCATTCTTTGTTCAGTGAAGGTAGTTTTGAGCATCGCCTTCATGAGGACCCCATTGTAGTACCACATTTTTAGAATTGCCTTGATCAAGGTTTTTTTTATGGTTGCATTTTCCCTATTAATGTAGATCAAGGAAGGAAAAAAAAAATTTGGAAAAATCGAATTGCAAGTGATGGCGCCAACCTACGGTTTTAACTAATGATATCCCGCTCCAGAGATGTGAATTCGTTTCTTAATTTTTCACATTTATTTTTATAAAATTCCCTGTTTTCTTTATTGGGCATCATAAGGAAGAAATAAGACACCAAAACACCATGACATAGTGATGTAGAGGAACAGTGGGATGGTTGTCACCCACATTATCATTTCCTTTAGAATTTTTAGTGATGCCAACCACAAAATACTGAAGCATTTCTACTGTGCTGCAGATCTCCACTACATTACACCATGGAAAAACTGAAGCCCAGATACAAAAGATGTGGAAACAGAAGGGAAGGGTTTTCATTTTTTTTATTACTTTGGGCATTGCCTTCTTGAAGACCCTACTGCAGTATGACATTTTAGGTAGAGTTTTTATCACTGTTTTTATTAAGGTTGCATTTATTTATTGAAATCAGTAGGGAAGTGAAAAAACCACTAAAAATTTGAATTTTTTTCTTAATTTTATCACATTTATTTTTTTTTAAATTCCCTGTTTTCTGTATTGGGCATCACAAAGAAGGGAATACACATGTACAACACTATGGTAGCGTGATGCAGAGGAACAGTGGGGTGGTTGTCACCCCTATTATCTTATCTTCTAGACTCCTTGGTGGTGCCAACCACAAGATGCTGAAGCATTTCTTCTATGCTGCAGATCTCCACAACATTGCACCATGAGATACCTGAGGCCCACATACAAAAGATGTAGGAACAGAAGTGAAGGATTTTACCTTTCAATTTCCTGTAGAAGTAATTTAAAGCGTTGCGTTAATGGGGACCCCATTGCAGGTACCACTTTTTAAACAGATTCCTGATTTATGTTTTTATTATGGTTGCATTTTCTCTACTGCTGTTAATCATGGAAGAAAAAAAAATTCTCATTTCTTTAGAGCATCCAAATAGCAAGTGGAGATTTATGGAACATTGAAAAAGATATACCAGTAAGGAAGGTCTCTCTAGTGCCACCTATTAGAGGTAGCTTCTCTGTAAGTTAAATCTGACCCATGAAAGAGCCTTGAAACATAACTAGGGATTCAAGCCAAGCCAAAATCTCTTACCCATATGCAAACAGCTGATTTGGCTGATTTGAAGTGTTTGCCCCTCATCAGTACAAGGCAGGGCACTGATTGACTGCGGCATGTAATCTCCTGAATAATTGTGTAATAGATTACAAATCATTCCACTGATGAGCCCTCTGTAGATTGTGCTCTGACATGTAACCTCTTGTTCTGTGCATACTCATATTGTCAGTTTTTTAGTTTTTTTCCCATGAGGCATCATTTCCATGTGCTATTTCCTATATCTGCATCAGCCTGGGGGGATCTAGGTTGCCAGATGCATATGCCAACTAACCTCTTAATGGAAGGAAGATGGCATCTAGCACATATGTGATAGCGTGGGAAAATAGTTGCCGAGTAGATGATAACCACAAGTTGCTGCAATGTAGGAACTACTGTTTAGCAATGAATGCAGGGAACGTGGCGTCTTTACTGTCTGCAGAGTTCTCCTTTAAGAAATGATATGTTGCATGTAGGTGGGGTACTTTGTCAGCTATATAATGACCATGTCTCCTCGTGGCACCTGCATCCTTCTGATCCCTTGTTTTTGTCATCTCTGGACTCGTGTTCTTTTATTTTGCGCCTGTACAATATGTGCCACATTCTCTAAACACCTCTGTATAAACAGGAAGCCTCAGTACACGCTCGGCGTAGCGTGCAGAGGCAATGTTCTATGTCAGGGGCCCGTCCATGTTGTGACACACGTTCCCAGCTGCTCTGGAGGACGATATATATATATATATATATATATATATATATATGTACTGTGACTCACGCAAAATATACTGCAGACAAAGCACAGGAGGCGGCACAACTAGAACAAATGGAAAATTGGGGAAAAAAATGTTTTTATCTGCAAACTTCAATTCATGTTCAACAAATGCTTCAGGGTGGAGCATGTACTTATGGGTGACCATCAATATGGCTGCCGTTATGGATACCAAAGGGGATGTCACCTTTCTACCAAGTAATACTCAGAGGTGGCACCCTTATGTCGGACTTCAGGGAAAACTCAGTAGCCTCCCCAATATGACCCATAACTGAGGTTGCCATCTGGCCGGTTTATGCCCAACCTGTCTGGTGACTGATACCAGGTGGGCAATTACAGTTCTTATAAGCAATAATAATTGGCTCCAATCATGTCTAGAATAACCCGTTTCTGATCTAGGCCACCAGAGATGCTTATATGAACCCCTTCACTGCCCTAGACCACCAGTGATATTTTTATTAACATGACCACATGGCTAATAAGTGACCAGCCTGTCTGGTGACTGATACAAGGTGGGTGGTAACAAATATATGGACAATAATAATTGCCTCCAGGGATGCTTATGTTAACTCTATTCTACTTTATGCCCCCAGGGATGCTTAAATAAACCCCTTCACTGCCCTAAACCACCAGGGATATTGTTATTAACATGGCCTCATAAGTAATAAGTGACCAGCCTGTCTGGTGACTGACACAAGGTGGGTGGTAACAATATTTACCTCCAGGAATTACTACATTAACCCATTTCTACTCTAGGAAACAAGGGAGTCTTAGATAAACCCCCTCACTGCCCTAGACTATCAGAGATATTGTTATTCACATAGCCACCTGGCCAGTATGTGATTAGCCTGTCCAGTGACTAAAACCCGATAGGCAGTGACAATATTAATGGACAATAATAATTGCTTCCATCAATGTCTATGTTAACCCCTTTCTATTCTAGGCCATCAGGGATGCTTAGATTAACCCCTTCACTGCCCTTCACCACCAGGGATATTGTTATTAACATGGCCATCTGGCTAATAAGTGACCAGCCTGACGGGAGATTGATACAAAGTAGGTGGTAAAAAAATGTATGGGCAATAATAATTGGCTCCAGGGATGCCTATGTTAACTCTATTCTACTTTAGTCCACCAGGGATGCTTGGATAAACCCCTTCACTGCCCTAGAACACCAGGGAAATTGTTATTCACATAGCCACATGGCTAACAAGTGACCAGCCTATCTGGTGACTGATACAATGTGGGTAGTAACAATATTTACAGGCACTAATTCTTGCCTCCAGGAATGCCTACGTTAACCCCTTTCTACTCTAGGAAGCAAGGGAGGCTTAGATAAACCCCTTCACTGCCCTAGACCACCAGAGATATTGTTATTCAGATAGACACCTGGCTAGTAAGTGATCTGCCTGTCCAGTGACTAAAACCCGATGGGCAGTGACGATATTAATGGACAATAATAATTGCCTCCATCAATGTCTATGTTAACCCCTTTCTACTCGAGGCCACCAGGGATGCTTGGATAAACCCCTTCACTGCTCTAGACCATCAGGGATATTGAAACATGTTTATCCGTCTGGCTTGTCCAGTGACTATTACCAGGGGGCCAGTGACAATATTTATATGCAATAGTAATTGCCTCTAGGAATGTCTATGTTAATCCAATTCTAAACTAGGCCACCAGGGATGCTAAGATAAACCCCTACACTGCCCTAGACCACCAGGGATATTGTTATTCACAAAGCCACCTGGCCAGTAAGTGGCAAGCCTGCCCAATGAATGATACAAGGTGGATGGTAACAATATTTACAGGCAATAATTCTTGTCTCCAGGAATGCCTACGTTAACCTCTTTCTACTCTAGGAAACAAGGGAGACTTAGATAAACCCCTTCACTGCCCTAGACCACCAGAGATATTGTTATTCACATAGCCACCTGGCCAGTAGGTGATCAGCCTGTCTAGTCACTAATACCAGATATTCAGTGACTATGCTCCTTTTTTCATGCATATTAGGAAGGGGGACCCAAGAACCAACGCCACTGGTGGGCGCCAAGAACCAACGCCACTGGTGGGCTCCAAAACCCAGCGCCACTGATGGGCGCCAAGAACCAACGCCACTGGTGGGCTCCAAAAACCGATGTCACTGGTGGGCGCCAAGAACCAACTCCACTGGTGGGCTCCAAGAACCAACGCCACTGGTGGGCACCCAAGAACCAACGCCACTGGTGGGCCCCCAAGAACCAATGCCACTGGTGGGCCCCCAAGAACCAATGCTATTGGTGGGCACCCAAGAACCTACGCCATTGGTGGGCACCCAAGAACCAACGCCATTGGTGGGCCCACAAGAACCAAGTATTCCTAGTCCTAGTATTTTTCTGATTGTTAAGGTGACAACCTTATCTATATTGCCTGCAATATTCTTAGCCACTCTGCTCTCCTAGGAAAAAACCTTATGGAGACTACATTTCAAGTTGATTGATATATTGGGATCCACTCTTTTCATTTCTAGCTTTATTCTATTCAGTACTCCCCTCCCATCATGCCCCAGTGCGCTGGTGTATTATTCTCTGCAGTGGGGGAGGAGCATGTTCCTGTGCTCATCAGCGCCCCCTGCTCAGTATTGCAGTCTGTATTTTTTTGTATATTGATGAACATCACTATATAAATCCAACGCATTTTTCTTCATTTCAGAAAATGCTGCTTAAGAAGACTTGCGGATCCAAGACGAGAGTAATTAAAATTCGAGTAAGTAATTTGTTCTTTCTTACTTTCCTAATTTGCCCTTAGAGGTTTCTCTTAGGAATTTGTAGGGTCTGGTATAAGCAGTACATCTTCCATAATGCTTCATTAGTTGTATGGACCCTGAACAAGCAGAGGGTGATAAGAAAATGTGAGATCAGGTAGACTTAAAGGGGATTTATCGCTTCATCAGTTCGGCTGTTTCATTGTACTTTCATTTTCTCAGGTCCTCAAATCCAGGAGCGTTTCTTCCCCTCACAGCTGGGTGTTTCTTAACTGAAGGGGGATGACATCATCCCCCCTTCACTGTTCGTGCTCGCTCCCGAGTCAGTGTGTTTGTTTGAGATCAGTGGGAGGAGATAGCACATCCCTGCTCTTCCCTCCTCTCTGTCTGAGTCACTGTGTCGTTCCTCCCCCTATGCAGTCTTATTTTGTAAGAGCTGTATGTTTACATACCACATGCCTGCATTCAGTCTAGACAGTCTTCTATGAACTCAGAGCACTGATCTCTTCTCCTCTCACAGCTGGAGGTTTCTTACAGTTGAATCCAGTCTTCTATGAACTCATCCAGAGCAGCACAGATCTGTCTTCTTTCTATGTTTACACGCAGCAGCATTAGGCACCGAGCACAATTCTGCTGTTTTCTGATTGTAGAATCAGCTGCAGGGTTACTGAGCAGCTGCTGGCTGTGCAGAGTGAAATATTGCCGACCCCTTATTCTGAGTGAGAGAGGCAGGAATGCGCGCTCCCGTGAATACGACCGGGGGCCAGGCAGAATGTAAATTAGTAGAGCTGTCAGCCAATGAAATGAAAAGAGGAGGGATCCGACCGGCACTGGGGAACTGTGTTTACACAAAACAAAGATAAGGCAGACTGCGAAAACAAGACAGCTTTGCTAATGACATCCAATTGCAAAGTTGCTTGTTTTCATTGTCCCCTTATTCTGAAGGCCATTTAATGTAATGATACAACCCCTTTACAGGACAAATGATATAGGAAGAATTCCAAATGCAGCTTTGGACGTGATTGGAACATCCTAGATCTGTAAAAGCAAAGTATTCACTAAATGAGGTTGTTACAAACAGGAACTGACTTGATCAAAGCGCCCCCTACAGTTACTTTAGTAATATACTTATAGGGGTGTTCTCACCATGCTGTTTCACATAGCTTGCTCTTCACAGAAAATCTTCAGGCTCCCACTTTCCATTCAAGCTGTGGGCAGTTTTACAGCTTCAGGTTTCAACCTTCTGTTCAGGCTGTGGGCAGTTCTACAGCTTCAGGCTCCCCCTCCTGTTCAGGCTGTGGGTGGTTCTACAGCTTCAGGCTCCCACTTCTTGTTCAGGCTGTTGGTGGTTCTACAGCTTCAGGCTCCCACTTCTTGTTAAGGCTGTGGGTGGTTCTACAGCTTCAGGCTCTCACTTCTTGTTCAGTCTGTAGGTGGTTCTACAGCTTCAGGCTCCCACTTCTTGTTCAGGCTGTTGGTGGTTCTACAGCTTCAGGCTCCCCTTTCCTGTTCAGGCTGTTGGTGGTTCTACAGCTTCAGGCTCCCACTTCTTGTTCAGGCTGTGGTCAGATCTACAATTTTATGCTCCCACTTTCTGTTCAGGCTGTTAGTGGTTCAACAGCTTCAGGCTCCTACTTCCTGTTAATTCTGTGGGTGGTTCTACAGCATTGACTGACGTTTCAGCTCTGCTATCCCAGCTGAGCCTGTTAGAGGAGGAGTTTAAGCTGGAGGGCAGAAAGCTACAGAGCTTTACAGGGTTAAAGCTTGTTAGTTAGAAACATAAATTAAGCTCCTTTGTTGCTGCTAAGACACAGCAGGGAGTGACATCACCATCCCGACTACTACTAGAGCAATTAGGAGGTCGGTAACTTAGGGCAGCTTGTGTACACAGGTGGG
Source organism: Phyllomedusa bahiana (assembly GCA_025379985.1). Lineage (NCBI taxonomy): Eukaryota > Metazoa > Chordata > Amphibia > Anura > Hylidae > Phyllomedusa > Phyllomedusa bahiana. The sequence continues at coordinate 17,887 of JAODAL010049636.1, read as the reverse complement.
AGATAAGAACTGCTCTAACTTTGAAAGTAAGCAAAATCAGAACAGCAATGTATTTGGTATTTATTTTATCTTTATGTTTAAACTAACTAGTGTGGTGGGAGTGCCCCTTTTAATGTAGAAGATGACATTGTGGGTGGATTCTGAGGGAACATGGAGCAGAAATAAACCGCCTCTAAACAAGTGACAGGATTACTATAAATAAATCTACAACCTCATCCCCCAATCCTATAAATCCATCAACATGAACAGAGAGAAGAATAACAAGCAAAATATTTGGAATGAAGCAACTGATGCTGAACATTTACAACCTGGCTCTGCCACATCAAAGGCCGAGGTTATGGGAATTGTGTATGGAAAAAATGGTATGTACTGCCTTGTCCCCTATCCTTTAATGTTAAGCCATAGTTTGTGATTAGGGTTTTACGAATCCCTAGTCAATATTTAACTTTTTTATTTTTTGCAATGGTGTGTCTACACTGGTACGCCTGATCTACTTATGGGTACTGGCAGTGTTGGACTGGGGTGCCTAGTGCCCATCAGTGGAGTTAGTTCTTGGAGTTGTTGATTCTTGAGGCCCTCTAGGGGAGTTGATTCTTGGGGCCCACCAGTGGAGTTGGTTCTTGGAGCCCTCTAGTGGAGTTGGTTCTTGGGGTCCACCAGTGGAGTTGTCTATCGAGGCCCACCAGTGGAGTTGATTCTTGGTGCCACCAGTGGAGTGGATTCTTGGAGCCCATCAGTGGAATTGGTTCTTGGGGTCCACCAGTGGAGTTGATTCTTGGGGCTCATCTGTGGCGTTGGTTCTTGGAGGCCCACCAGTGGAGTTGGTTCTTGGGGGCCCACCAGTGGAGTTGGTTCTTGGGGGCCCACCAGTGGAGTTGGTTCTTGGGGGCCCACCAGTGGCGTTGGTTCTTGGGGGCCCACCAGTGGAGTTGGTTCTTGCGGGCCCCTTCCTGATAGGCATGAGCTAACACCCTAGATGGTTGCCTGCCGGTGCCTCGTCTCAGCTCACAGAATGAGACCAACCAGAGCTAGGACTTTAACCTGAGTTATACCCAGGACTGGTGGAAAACAGGTTGACTGGCCCACAGGGGAGCAGGAAAACCCTTAGTGGGCTGTTGGGCAAAAGATGCCTGGGGCTACTTTTCAGGGAGAAACGCATAGATAGAAAAACAGACTACAAGGGTCATGTGCTATTGTGTATAGGAGCTACAGGGTGGGCCCCAAGAATCACCTCCACTGGTGGGCCCCAAGAATCATCTCCACTGGTGGGCCCCAAGAATCATCTCCACTGGTGGGCCCCAAGAATCACTTCCACTGGTGGGCCCCAAGAATCAGCTCCACTGGTCTGCCCCAAGAATTATCTCTACTGGTGGGCCCAAGAATCAGCTCCACTGGTGGGCCCCAAGAATTATCTCTACTGGTGGCCCCCAAGAAACAACTCCACTGATGACCCCAAGAATCAACTCCAATGGTGGGCCCCAAGAATCACCTCCACTGGTGGACCCCAAGAATCAACTCCACTGGTGGGCCCCAAGAATCACCTCCACTGGTGGGCCTAAGAATCACCTCCACTAGTGGGCCTAAGGAATCAACTCCACTAGTGATACCAACGAATCAGTTCCACTGGTGGGTCTCGGGTGCCCCAGCTCATCACTGGTGGGTCAAGCCACTTAGCATTGTCAGGGCAATGATATACAATTATAGGGCAATGACGGAATCTTGGCCCCGGGTAACTGTACCCCTGCTTCAACTCCGCTTGCACATTTCTCCATCTCCTTGTTTTGTTCCCAATGTGATCTAAGTTGCAGGACACGTGACCGACCTCCAGACCCTTCCTACATTTTACCAGAGACGCTTCTGGGCCTGCAGCCTCGGGTGCTTGTGAATGGCCCGAGTATCTCCAGGGAATCCTCAGATCTGAAGACGCTTCTCGCGCTCGGTCACAGCTGCTGGAGGATTAACCTTATTATTCAGAGTTTATTGCTCTGGGCCAGTTACAGAATCTCAAGGGCAATTTGAGTCCTTCGCTTTCCTCACCTGCGGGGCAGAGACGTCACCTCGCGAGGAGGCATCTCAAGTATCTGCATCCGGTGATGACACAAGCTCACCTGAGCCACATGCCAATCTGCCCACGCTCCCTATTCATATATTGTTCTGAGCTGCTCTTGGCTGGAGACCAAGAAACCTTCTCAGTGGAGGGAAGAGTTATACTATATTTCATCTAGTGGTTGCATTGACCCACCAGACGATCCTCTGATAGACCCTGGTTCTGGCCCTAGTGCAGGATGCAACCTTAAGAGTCCTGCAGGTCTTGCATTAGTAACGCTAAAGTCATGGTTATACTGTATTACATCAAGAGGTTGTATTGACCAACCAGAAGATCCTCTGATAGACTCTGATACTGGCACTACAATGGGATGCAACCCTAAGAGAGTCCTTCAAATCTGCCCACGCTTTTCTATACGTATATTGTTCTAAGCTGCTCTTGGCTGGAGCAGCTTAGAACAGCTTTCTCAGAGGCCCTGTGTTGAGGAGGAAAGGGTTACACCTAAGGGTTGGAGAAGATCCTTTGCTAGACCCTGGTTCTGCTACTTCGACAGGATGCAACCCTTGGAGAGTCCTTCAGGTCTTGTATTAGTCACCATGATTGCATTCTAATGTTTGCTATCATTGTACACAAGGCAGGTCATCAAAAACATCTAAGCAGATCATTTTGAATCTCAGTCTAACATATAGTCCTTAAAGGGGTTGTCTCACTACAAAGAATAGCTTTCAACATGTAGGGAACACTAAATGAAGACGATTTCCAAATATATTTCTTTGTTCATTTTTTTGTTGTTGAGATTTTATCACCTTCTGAGGGCTTTCTGGTTTCCCAAGTGACTCCCCTGCTGTTGGTTCTATCTGATAGCAGGAAGTGTCATCACACAGGTCGCAGCAGCTCACAACTTCAGGCAGTGAGAGCTTGTTTGTTATCCGATCTTTCAGACAAAAGACAGTAAGTACTACTGTTTACTTTAACTCAGAAGCTTCCCTGGTCCTGACAGCATGAGGTTTATCTAATTAGCAGAAGTCTGAATACACGGAGCTCATATGCTAATTACAGACAGCTTGACCAGGAAGTGACAGAGCAAAGCAGCATTATTTCATTCATGCATTCTATGAAACTTTGAGATGAGACAACCCCTTTAATGATGAGTGATTACCAATGGAGACCCATTATGGTAGAAGAGCCTAGGCCAATTCACCGATTCTCTCATAGGTCCATCTAACGCTGCAATAAGGTGCCCCATAACCCCTGTTGGTGTCAGATTCCAAGCGCTTGAAGTGTTGGTTGGTGACCCATCTCCTGCGCCCCATATGTACAGCACGTCTACCTCATCCTGGAGGAGGGTGAGCATTCGGTTAGGGCAATAGCCCCAGAGAACCTGCCAAACACCAACCTCTACGTAACAAAACACTCCTGTAGGCCTTTACAGTTTTGATCAAAAGTGTGCACTAAGAACCTCAAATGCTTTTCCAAAAAATTCCTTTGTCCCTTTTGAATGTTTTTTAGTGCTTGTAGAGTGCTGCTGATATTGTGTTGTGTTAAAATATGTAGGGATCAGCAAGTTCTTGGGCTTTAGAAAGTACACCCTGGTCGCCTCTAGATGACCTTATATGTGCAGCTTGTAACCACCACCAGTCTTAAAGGGTGTTCCAACCATGCACTTAGTTGTTATACAAATATGCCATAAACGTCTGAGCTACATCGGCAACAGGCCCCTGAAAGTCACGGCTCAGACTGGAGAACCGGTCAGGCTTGCACAAAACTCTCCAGTCCATTCTATGGGAGTTTCCGGTACAGGGGAGCGCCTGTGTTCTCCATTGCCTTCTATGCGAGTTCCCAGTACAGGGGAGTGCTGTGTTCTCCATTGCCTTCTATGGGAGTTCCCAGTACAGGGGAGCGCTGTGTTCTCCATTCTGTTCTATGGGCGTCCCCGGTACAGGGGAGCGCTGTGTTCTCCATTCGGTTCTATGGGAGTTCCCAGTACAGGGGAGCGCTGTTTTCTCCATTCTGTTCTATGGGAGTTCCCAGTACAGGGGAGCTCTGTGTTCTCCCATTCTGTTACTATGGGAGTTCCCAGTAAGGGGAGGCTGTGTTCTCCATCTGTTCTATGGGAGTTCCCAGTACAGGGGAGCACTGTGTTCTCTCATTCTGATCTACGGAAGTTCCCAGTAGAGAGGCGCGCTGTGTTCTCCATTCTGTTCTATGGGAGTTCCCCCGTACAGGGGAGCGCTGTGTTCTCCATTCTGTTCTATGGGACTTCCCAGTACAGAGAAGCGCTGTGTTTTCCATTCTCCTCTATGGGCGTTCCCAGTACAGGGGAGCGCTGTGTTCTCCATTCTGTTCTATGGGAGTTCCCCAGAAACAGGGGGGCGCTGTGTTCCCCTTTCTGTTCTAGGGAAATTCCCCCAGTACGGGGTGAGGTTTTTCGTTTTGGGATTCCAGTTAAAACCTTTTTTATGGGCATTCCCCAGTCAGGGGGGGGCCCCGTGTCCCATTCTGTTCTAGGGGATTTTTCCATTAAAGGGGACGCTTTTGTTCCCCATTTCTCCTCTAGGGAAAGTAAAAAAAGGTATTTAAGGAAAAATGGAGGAAAGAAAAAAAAATGGCGGACCCCGGCCCGGCACATAGATTCCGAAAAAAGAAAAGGGGAATTGACTATTAATAAAAGTGCCCTTTTTATCTTAAAAAGTGCAGGGGTGGTGGGCCCCCTCACCCCCATTAAAAACATAGAAAATTTTAAAAAAACCCAAAAGGGCCCTTTTTTCTCCTGTACACCGGGCGTTTTTTTCCCAAAGGGTAATTATGCCCCAAAGTGGACAAAGTAGTCCTCAGCAGCACAGAGTGTTTTAGGAGGATATTATGCTATTTATCGGAGGTAAACAGACTAAAGGTTTAGCCCCTGGTGGTTTTGGGATTTTCTAGTTCCCGGGCCCTGCCCTGGGTTTTGGGGCCCTTGCTCACTTTTACCCGTTTTAGCCAAAAAATAAAAAAAATTTCTCATTTTGCAAATTTAAAAAATTTGGTTATTTAAACCCCCCCGGGGCCCATAAAATGTCCCCGCCCAGGGACAAAATTTAAATGGGGGGGGCCCCTGATGTTTTTTGTGAGTTTCCCCTTTTCCCCTCCCCCCATCACCGCCCTCCCTTCCCCAAATAACACGGAACATAATGATGCATTGTTTAAAAAGGTCCAGGAAAAAATTTTCTGGGGTTTCTCTGCTTTCTTGTTCCCAAAACCCTTAATTGAATCGGGAAACTTAAAATTTTTTTAAATTTCAGAAACTTTGAAAATTCATTTTTTACTTTTTAAAAAATTTGAAAAACCTTTTTTTGCCAATTAAAAAAAGAAACCCCCCCAAAAGTTTTCCATTTCCCCCCCCTTATATAAAGCCCCATTTTGCAGGTTTCTCCCCCCTTTTCCCCTCCCCCTCCCCTTTTTGGGGTTTTTAAAAAGCCCCCATTTCCCCCAAGGTTTTCTTTCCCCTTTACCCTCTATATAAAGCCCCTTATTTTTTTCCCCCCCAGGGTTTTTCCCCCCCTTTTTTCCCCTCTATTTTTTTTAAAAAGCCCCCCCACCCCCCTCAGGTTCTTTCCCCCCCCCCTCTATATAAAAAGGGGCCCCCCTTTTTCCCTTGCGGGTTTTTTTCCTTTTTTCCCCTTTCTAAAAATTAAAAAGCCCCCATCTCCCGGGTTTTTTCCCCTCCCCTCTATATAAAAAGCCCCCAAAAGCTTTGAAAGGTTTTTTCCCCCACAAAAACCTCCGACCCTTTTTGAAAATTTCGGGAATAAAACCCTTCCCCGTCTTAGGTCAATTTAGGAACCAAAATAAATTTCTTTTTGGGCCAATGAAGAATAATGGGGGGGGGAAAATTTTTAAGGCATTTTTATTACTTTTTTGCAAAGTCAGACATTTTCCCAAATACACGGGGATAAATTTCCGCCTTTAAACAAAATTTTGGGGGGACCCCCAAAAGAAGACCCAGGTTTTTGGAAGCTTTTTGGTTTATTGGAAAACTCTGATTTAAAATTAGAGACACAGCTGTGGATGTATTTTACTGCACCCCAACCAACTGCTTTCTGTTTAACATCAGGGGAAACCCCTAAAAAAAATCACCAAGATTTCAGGAAAGCATTGGGACTTGCACAAGTCTTGGATCATCTTTGGGTGCAATTTCCAGATCCCCTAAAAGGAGCCTCTTTCATCTGAAAAAAAATTAAAACAAAATTTTAAAAGACAAGAGGGGAATGTCCCCAAATACCCCCAAAAGGAAAGGGAAAAAATTTTTTCGGGTGTCTCAGAGATAAAACGTGCTTTGGTTGACATGTGAAATAAAACCCAGGAAAAAAAAAAGGGGGGGGGGTTAAGATTGTGTCTTTTTCCCATTAAAAAACGAATACTGTATCAACAGGGCCTAAAAGGGCCCGCATTTGCCAAAAAAGAAGCCTTTACTCCAAAAGAAACAAAAAAAAGGGCCAGAAAAATTTTTGCAAATGAAAAGGAACAAAGCCCTCCGTTTCTGGAGACACTTCCTGGGCCCTGATGAAACAAAAAATGGAACTTTTTGGGGCCTTTAATGACCATTTTTAAATTTTTTGGGGGAAAAAAGAAAGAAGCTTAGGGCGAAAAAAACCCCCAAAACCCCAAAACTGTAAAACACGGGGGCGGCATCCATTTGTTGGGGTTTTGTTTTGCTCCCAAGGAGGGACTGGGCCTTCACAAAATAGATGGCGTAAATGGGGAAAGGGAAGTTTATGGGGGTTTTTACTGAAGCAAAAAACTAAAGTTTAACCAGCCGGGGAAGTTAAAGCTTGGGGAAAGGGGTTTTTTTCCAAAATTGGACAATGACCCCAAAGCAAAGCCAAACTGGTTACAAAGGGGCCCTTAAGGGGGAACCCAAGTAAATGTTTTGGAGGGGGGTTCACAAAGCCGGGATTCAACCTTTTGGGAAAATGTTTGGGCAAAGCTAAAAAAGGCCCAAAAACCCCCAAACTGGCTCAGTGACACCATTCTGCAGGGGGGAAAGGGGGCCAAAATTCCCTTAACCAACAAAGGGTGAGAATTTTTTGGGGAAAGGTTTCCAAAAACGTTTGCCCAAGCCCTTTCATTTTTAAGGGCAAAGCCCCCAAAATTTAATGAAATGGGGGGAAAACTTCTGATTTTACAGAAAAGTAAAAAAATTTTCCCTTTAAAAAAATTCTCCCTCTCTTATTTTGCTTTTGGGGAAAATAGAAATAATTTTGTTTCCCAAAAATTTGGCCCAAAAATTGGGAAGGTTTATTTAATTTCATGTAAAGGAGAGAAAAAACCTCCCCAAAAGGGGGCTTTATAAAGGGGGGGAAAAACCTGCAGAGGGGGCTTTATATGGGGGGGAGGGGGGAAAAACCCTGCAGATGGGGCTTTATAAAAGGGAAAAGGGGTTTAAAAAGAAAAACCTGCGGGGGGTTTTTCCAAAAAACCGGGTATTTTTTAAGTGTATTCCCCCCAGGCCCAACACAGCTTTAAATTTCTTAAACCCCCCCTAAAAAACTGAGCATTCAACCGGGGTACAATTTAATCTGCCCCATTTTGCCTCCTTTTTAATTTTTAGAAAATTTTTTTTTGGGAGGTTTGGGTTTCTCCCTTTCGGGTTGTCACGTGAGTCCCATATTTTTGGGGGTTTTTAAAGGGGAAAAGCGTAGCATTTGGGGAAATCCACATAACCCCAAAAAAGCCAGTTATCAAAAGACATTTTTGCGGTTTTCCCTTGTGAAGAGGGTTTTTTGGGGAGATTAGGACATTTTTTAAAAATGGGTTTTCCCCAAACTATCAGTTGTGTTTTTTTTATTTTTAAAATTTTTATCATTTAAATTTTGGAGCGCCCTTGTTTCCCAAAGGGCGCTTTTACTTTTGGGGGTTGGTACAAAAAAAAAACATTGGTAAAACAATGCCCAAAGTGACAGTAAGTGACTAAAAAACGGGAAAAAGAGGGAGGGGCCCCTTCCCGCGAGGCTTTACAATTAAAATTTTGGGGTTTATGCCATCAAAGTGTGATAGGTGTGGGTCCGACCTTGGGAACCTGCACCTATCTCGAGAACGTCTCACCGAAAGTGTCGACTCTGAACGGAGAGACAGTCGCGCTTGTGCCCAAACACCTGCTCACTGTACCAAAAACCCCAAAGAACAGAATAAGAGTTTGCGCATGAAACCCCTCTCCATTCGGGGGTTGAGGGTCCCGTTCGGGGAGGGGGGGACCTCCCAACCTTTTCCAAAATTTGATGGCTTACCCCAACAATATCTACAAAGGCTTGGGGGGGACCCCCCCTTTTGGATTTTTGGGAAGTACTGTTTGCAGCTGAAAATTTTTTACATTTGCCCCAATCGGGGACTGCACCCAATAATTTGAGGGCCCCAAACAACTGAAGCATTTTGGGCCCCCCCCGAGTAAAGTCCTTTTCCCAAATTTTCAGTTTCCCCTGACAGGTTTACTCCCATTGCTGGGTTCTGAGGGAGCCCCCGGCCCCAAAAGCAAAATAATTTTTTTGGTTTCCTGAATTTTTACGGCGTTTTTTTTGTTGTATTCCCCCCTTAATTGGCCAACTTTTTCACTCCCGATTCTGGGGAGGGGGTGGGATTTACCCCACCTCTGGGGAAATGCCCCCGGAAAATTTTTACCGGGACCCCCCCCTCAAAAAATTTTCCCGGAGGAAACAATTCCCCCCCCAAAATTTACCGAGGTGCCCAAACCCGAATTCCGGGGCCCCCCCAATCCCCCTCCATCTACTCCGAGGGACCCCCCCCGATTAAAACGAGGACCCCCCCCCGATCAAAACCGAGAACCTCCCCTATCTTCCCCGAGGCCCGCCCCCGATTAAAATTAACCCGGGCCCTTCCCCCTCACCAAAACCCCCCCAAAACCGGGTGAAAACCCCCAACACCCCCCCCAATCTACCAGAGGAACCGTCCCAAGAATCTACAGGCCCCCAATCAAAAACCTTTAAAATCCCGAGGAAGCCCCCTAATTCCCCGAGGACCGTCCCCTGATCTGTCTGGGAGCATCCCTTTCTTGGGGGGGGTTTTTTACACAAACCCCCCCCCCTTTTGGGGGTTTCCCATTTGGGGGAGTCTGTCAAAAAAACCAGGGGGGGAAAACCCCTTAAGGAGGAATATGATGCCTCAGAGGTGTCACCCAGTTTGTCACATATTGGTTTACCTACCTCACCCCATCTGTCCTTAGACATTGATGACCATAGACATTGATAAATTTTTACTAATAAATTATCCCTTCAATGGGGAAACCCTAGAGGGTGGGGCTTTGAACCCCCAATTGATTTAAATTGGGAAGCCCCTGACCACCTTTTCTTTCAAAACCCAGAGGGGTTTCCGGGGTCATTCCGGGAGATAGGTGCTTTTTGAGGATGGGCCCCTTGTACTTATGGGAAAATAAAGACTATCCTAGGGGTTCCAAAGTCTAATGGTGTTCCCCGCCCTTTAAAGGGCCCTTTAAAAAGGGAACTCTGAGCCCTGATTAATCTCGGATCATTTGGCTCCTGGTGACGTTGATGCAGCAGATGGTATCAGCCGAGGTGCACCTCCTGCAGGAGTGGGACGCACATGGCCACATCATTTACTATTCAAGTCCGACAGATAATTACATGAATGCTGCAGTGTTCATTGCTTGTGTACAGTGCATTGCAAAAGTATGTGCACCCTTCCCCAAGGCGCTATTGGGGGATTTTTCGGGGAGGAATTTTTGGGCCCCCCTGATGGTAAAGCCATTTGTAAAAAAATAAGCACCCCCAAGGAACAAGAGTGACAACTTTTCTAAGCTGTTTTTTCTTATAGGGGTTGTACAGTTTAGAAAATGTATCATCCTACACCCTATCAGGGAATTCTTAAAATTTTAAAACGGGGTTTTGGGTTTCTGGTTTATTAAAAAAAAAAAAAAAAAATTTAAAAAAAATTGAAATTGGGCCGGGGGGGTTTTTAAAAATTTGGGAAAAACATTAAAAGGGACCCCCCGTTTCCCGTTGGGCCTTAAATTCCCAACCGACTCCGGTCCCCACTGCTCCCCAAGCCACGGGACCCTTCAAACTACCAAAGGCGGTGATTGACGGATCGGGTTGGGGACTGGTCCTACAGGGGAAAGGGGGAAAAAACCCACTGGGGGGGCCCCAAGGGAAATTGTGGGCCCCGGGCCAAATTGTTAGCCTTGTCCCAAGGGAAAAGGCTTACCCCTTTTTTTTTCGGGGAAAAAAGGGCCAAAGAAAACAGGCAGAAAGCTTACCCAATTTGCAATCATTTTACAGCAGCTTTTTTTTTTGGGCCCCAAGAACCCAAACTCCATTTGGGGCCCCCCCAAAGTGTAAATTTCCACTGGTGGCCCCCAAAAACCCCAACCCCCGAACCCCCTTTTGGACCCAAATTCAACTCCCACTGGTGGCCCCCAAACCCCGGGGCCCCAAGGGTCAACCCCCAAATGGGGACCCCCAAAAAATTTAAACTCCAAGGGGGGGCCCCAATTGCCCCAAAACTCCAGGGTTTGGAAACCCCAAGAATAAATCCACTGGGGGGTTTCCCAAGAATCACCTCCACGGGTGACCCAAAAAATCAACTTCACTGGGGGGGCCCAAAAAATAAACTCCCATTGGGGGGACCCCAAAAATTTTAACCCACGGGGCCCCCCCAAAAGGGGGTCACCTCCACTGGGGGGCCCCCAAGCATAAACCCCACTGGGGGGGGCCCCAAGAATCAATCCATGGGGGGCCCCAAGGATCAGCCCCAAACGGGGTGGGCCCCCAAATTTTTAAAATTTCCACTGGGGGACCCAAAAGGGCCCATCTCCCCCCTTGGGCCCAAAAAATTTAAAACCCCAAATTGTGGACCCCAAGAATAACTAAACTAGGGGGCCCCAAGGGGAAAAACTCCCACTGGTGGACCCCAAAAATCAACCCCACGGTTTGGGCCCCAATGTCAACTCCACTGGTGCCCCTTTGAATCAATTTCACGGTGGGCCCCCAAAACAACTGCATGGTGGCCCCCAAAAGAATCAACTCCATGGTGGGCCCCCAAAAAAAAACCCCAAAGGGTGGGCCCCAAAAATCAACTCCACTGGGGGGCCCCCCCAAGAATCAACCCCCACGGTGGCCCCCCCAAGAATCAAACTCCACGGGTGGGCCCCAAGAATAACCCCCTTGGGGGGCCCCAAGGGATCAGCCCCAAACTGGGGGCCCCAAGTATTAACTCCACTGGGGACCCTAAAAAGTCTTTTCCCCCTCTGGGGGCCCCAAGAATAAAACTAAAACGGGTGGCCCCCAAAAGAATCAACTACACTAGTCCCCCCAAAGGGTGTCAACTTCCCGGGTGGACCCAAAAGAACAATTTTCCACTGGGGGGGCCCCCAATTGTCAATTTCCCACGGGTTTAAACCCAAAAAGAATCAACTTCACGGGTTAGGCCCCAAGAAAAAAACTAAAGGGGGGAACCCCCAAAAATCAATTTCCACTGGTGGGCCCCAAGAACCCAACTCCACTGGTGGGCCCCAAGAATCAACTCCACTGGTGGCCCCCCAAGAATCAACTCCACTGGTGGCCCCCCCAAGAATCAACTCCACTGGTGGGCCCCAAGAATCAACTCCACTGGTGGGCCCCAAGAATTAACTCCACTGGTGACCCTAAGAATCATCTCCACTGGTGGCCCCAATAATCAACTCCACTGGTGACCCTAACAATCAACTCCACTGGTGGACCCCAAGAATCAACTTCACTGGTGGCCCCAGGAATCAACTTTACTGGTGAGCCCCAAGAGTCAACAACAATGGTGGGCCCCAAGAATCACCTTCACTGGTGGTCCCTAGGCACACCAATCCAACACTAGCTGAAGGGTCACTTGCCCAATAATTAGGACGTTATCTGGTGCCCCCGGACTGGAGCTCAGCGTTGGGACTAAGCTGGTTAGAAAGGCAAGTTAGAAAGAACCCTTCCCGGCCGTTAAAATGTTCTGATTTGTTTTTTAAACCAGACAACCCATTTAATAGAGGGGGATCTTCTGTTCAGGATCCTCATCTCTAGGTTATAAAGAGCGTCTCTCTCTCTGTAGGACCCGTCCTGTGTTATGTTACACAGACAGACCATCTGTGTAACATAACCCACTTAAAGGGGTTGTCTCACTACATTGATTCATCTCACCTCAGTCCTGTTTTCTTGGTTTCACTTTGAATTCAGGGGCGTTTTACTGGCTTCCACTAGGCTGCAGTAGAAGCCAGGTCTTTAGCTATAGCAACCAGTGCTGGCAGCCTATCAGGAGAGATGTAACAGGTCTGTAGCTATAGCAACCGCTGCTGGCAGCCTATCAGGAGAGATCAAACAGGTCTGTAGCTATAGCAACCAGCGCTGGCAGCCTATCAGGAGAGATGGAACAGGTCTGTAGCTATAGTGACCAGTGGTGGCAGCCTATCAGTAGAGATCGAACAGGTCTGTAACTATAGCGACCAGCGCTGGCAGCCTATCAGGAGAGATCGAACAGGTCCCGTAGTAAGTGACCATGTTGCAGCTATCAGGGGGACGAACAGGTCTGTAACTTGGACCAGCGTGGGACCTATCGGGGATAGAAAAGGGGGTAGCATAGCGACCCCGTGTGGCTCCCCTTAGGAAGATTGAACAGGTCGTACTATAAACCCGTGCTGGCGCCTATCGGGGGAGAAAGACAGGGCGTATTTTTAAACCCGGGGTGGCCCGCCTATCAGGGAGAAAGGAAAGGTTGTTTGCATAGCAACCCTGCAAAAGCCATAGGAAGGGTGGAACAGGGGCCCCAGCTATTTGCAACCCCCGCTGGCACCTATCGGGGGGATTAAAAGGTCTGTAAAAATGCGACCAGAGGAGCGATCAACCCCTAAAGAGGGATATTAGGAAAAGGTAGGAACAGGTTTAATGGGCATATATTGCAAAGTGACTTGTTTTGCAAGATCCTAAATAAAAAGCACGATCCCTGTAAGAGACACCCCCTTTTAATTTTCCTGTGGGGTGCTGCAGGAAAAATAAACTTTTGGGTGGGTGTATGAAAGGGGTTGGGCAAAAGTTGGTGTTTTCAGCTGAGAACTACGCCCCGTAAATTTTTTAAAACCCGGCCCCCCGGTGCCATAGAAGTTACTCGGCCTCTGTTATGGGGGCTTGGCCTGCGCTTATGGCAGGGACTTAAATTTAAAAAGAACCCCTGCAAAGTGCGCGCCATACACTTCTTAATGTATATATAGAATTTGGGATCCTCATTGTGTTATCTATGGAAATGATCCGTCTTCTGCTTCTTGTAGGAGGCCTGACTCCCTTCCCTCCCGCCCCACCTGCACGGCGTCAGTGCACCCACGTCACTGTCCCTCACCCCTCTGCATTATGTTATTGTAATATTTGCAACTTCTCGGAAGGAAAAGTTTCATTCATCGTTTTGTGCCTTGTCGGCCTCAATCATTCAGATCATGAATATGGATTCCGGAGGCAGCTGCAGCGTGAAACGCGCCGGGGTTTTTACCCGTCGCTGCTTTTGGCCCCCCCCCCAGAGCATTTCCCCGCCCGCCGGGCTTTTTGCAGCTGTGCCGCTCTGGCGCTCACCCCCCTTTTATTTTTAAACTCTTTACCCCTGACTTGCGGGGGTGGATACCCCTGAAAAAGAGGGCGTCGGGTTTAAAACCATTCCCTTTCCCGGGGGCCCTGCCCGACCCCCCCCCTGCAGGTCACCCCGGGGAAAATTAAGGGCTGGGGTTTGGCGACTGAGGGTTATAATTTGGGAAACCTATATTCCACTTTCAGGTAAATGGAAAATTTCTTTTTTCCCTTTTCCTTTCGTTTTAGGAGACTTAAATTCGGGAGGGGGCCCGGGCCTGTTTTTTTTGTTTTTCCCTTCCCGGGGTTGTTTTTGGGCCCTTTATATAAAAACAAATAAAACCTCTTTTAAATCACAACTGTTTAAAAAATTTTTACTGTGCTTGTTGTCAAAAGAAAACCAAATATACCTAAATATCAACCATCAGGGCCAATAGTGACCAATCATACCTCATAGCAACCAATCAGAGGCCATAGTGACCAATCAGAGCCCATGGCGACCAATCAGTGCTCATAGCAACCAATCAGAGCTCATAGCGACCAATCAGAGCTCATAGCAACCAATCTGAGCTCATCGCAACCAATCAGAGATCATAGCGACCAATCAGAGCTCATAGCAACCAATCAGAGCTCATAGCTACCAATCAGAGACCAAAGCAACCAATCTGAGCTCATCGCAACCAATCAGAGATCAAAGCGACCAAACAGAGCGCAGAGCAACCAATCAGAGCTCATAGCGACCAATCAGAGCCCACCAACACCAATCAGAACTCATAGCAACCGATCAGAGCTCATAGCAACCTATTATCAGAGCTCACAGCAACCGACCAGAGCCCACAGCAACCAATCACATCTCATAGCGACCAATCAGAGTCCATAGAAATCAGACCTCATAGCAACCAATCAGAGCCCATAGCGACCAATCGGAGCCCATATCGACCAATCAGAGCTCATAGCAACCAATCAGAGCTCATAGCAACCAATCAGAGCTCATAGCTACCAATCAGAGACCAAAGCAACCAATCTGAGCTCATCGCAACCAATCAGAGATCATAGCTACCAATCAGAGACCATAGCGACCAATCAGTGCTCATAGCAACCAATCAGAGCCCATAGCAACCAATCAGAGCCAAGAGCGACCAATCAGAGATCATAGTGACCTATCAGAGCCCATAGCAACCAATCAGAGCCCATAGCGACCAATCAGAGCTCATATTGACCAATCAGAGCTCATAGTGACGAATCAGAGCTCATAGTGACCAAGCAGAGGTCATAGAGACCAATTAGAGCCTATAGCAACCAATCACAGCCCATGGCGACCAATCAGAGCTCATAGCAACCAATCAGAGCCCCTAACAACCAATCAGTGCTCACAGCAACATGTCAGAGCTCATAGCAACCAATCAGAGCTCATAGCAACCAATCAGAGCCCATAGCAACCAATCATAGCTCAGCTTTCATTTGCCCAGAGCAGTAAATGAAATGAAAGCTGAGCTCTGGTTGCTGTGGGCAACAAAGACAGTCTTACTCGTGGGCCTTAATCATCAAAACTGTCTGAGTTGCCCATAGCAACCAAGCACAGCACAGCTTTCATTTCCTGTACTGCTCTGGGAAAATGAAAGCTGTGCTCTGATTGGTTGCTATGAGCTCTGATTGGTTGCTATGAGCTCTGATTGGTTGCTATGGGCTCTGATTGATAGCTATTAGTCTGATTGGTTGACTGTGGGCTCTGATATGGTTGTTACGGGGTCTGCTTGGTTGCTATGAGCTCTGATTGGTTGCTATGGGCTCTGATTGGTTGCTTTGAGCGCTGTTTGGTTGTTATGGGCTCTGATTGGTTGCTATGAGCTCTGATTGGTCGCTATGAGCTCTTATTTTCACTATGAACTCTGGTTGCTATGGGTTCTGATTGGTTGCTATGAGCTCTGATTGGTCGCTATGAGTTGTGATTGGTTGCTATGGGCTCTGATTGGTTGCTATGAGCTCTGATTGGTTGCTATGAAATCTGATTGGTTACTATGGGCTCTGATTGGTTGCTATGGGCTCTGATTGGTCACTATGAGCCCTGATTGGTCGCTATGGCCTCTGATTGGTCACTATGGCCTCTGATTGGTTGCTATGGGCTCTGATTGGTTGCTATGGCCTCTGATTGGTCGCTATGGGTTCTGATTGGTCGCTGTGGGCTCTGATTGGTCGCTATGGGCACTGATTGGTCGCTGTGGGCTCTGATTGGTCGCTATGAGCTCTGATTGGTTGTTATGGGCTCTGATTGGTTGTTATGGGCTCTGATTGGTTGCTATGATCTGATTGGTTGCTATGAGCTCTGATTTGTTTCTATGACCTGATTGGTTGCTATGAGCAACAAAGATAGTCTTACTGATAGACAGGTCCATTATATCCATACTGCCCAATATATATGTGATGTTATATCATGTGATGATTGTACAGATTTGGACGCCGGCTGCTCATCTGGAACTATATTATTAGGCGGCGGCGGCACCATGCCGCTGCACAGGAGACATGATCAGTTTCTGGACTGGCAGCTAACTAGGGAGACCCATCCCGGCTTGGGTCCAGACAGATAGGGGTGCATGCGATTTTGTGCCACAACATTGATAGGAACATGGGCAGCTGCTGTGGGACCCACAGGTCAAAGGGGTCAACTCGGGTCCAAGAATATTGTGCCTTTGAGCAGGGAATATGGAGTTGGTGGCTTTAGCGCTGCTATGTGGTTTCTCTGATATAGAGCGGGATTATTTATACCTTCAGTTAATACTTATGCTGTGGTTTCAGTTCATTAGTTAGTGGGGGCTGAGTGGGGCATCCTATTTGGCCATAGGGGCCCTATGAATTCCAGTGTCTAGTGTGCTTTGGTGCCAAGGGGCCAAGTGTGGATGGTCTGGGTGTATGTTCTGGTTGGTCAGTGAGCTGGGGAGATGTTTTAGTCCATTTGAGGAGGCCAGGACGGGCTTCTTTGCAGGGGGGAGCAGTGTTTGACTTTAAGGTCCGAGCGGCGTGGTCATTGCAGAGGGGACGTTGGGCAGAGATCCAGGCTGTGTGATGTGGGGATGACAGAAATGCTGCACAATGGGTTGCCTGGTGTACTCTTTGGAGGCCCCATGGCAATGAGCTGTCTTCTGGACATTACTGATTCACTTTGTGCTGACACCTTTAAGGAGAAATTGAATTTTCCTTCTCTACTCCATCTTTAATGCCCTCATCCAATTACCCTTACACCTCTTTTCCGCTTAAAAACTGCTCCCTATTGTTCCCTTATCTTCCCCCTAGACTACTAGCTATGTAGCCAACGCCATTTTGCACCTAAACTATCCCTATTTCTATCTAACTGAAGCTCAGTTCTGCTACCTCATTCTTCCTGGGGGCCACATGGCCCTCCTTATGGTTCCTTACGGGCATTGTGCTGCATGTTCCTCCTTATGGTTCCTTACGGGCATGGTGCCACATGGTCCTCCTTATGGTTTCTTACGGGTATTGTGCCGCATGGTCCTCCTTATGGTTCCTTACGGGCATGGTGCCACATGGCCCTCCTTATGGTTCCTTACGGGCATTGTGCCGCATGGTCCTCCTTATGGTTCCTTATGGGCATTGTGCCGCATGGTCCTCCTTATGGTTCCTTATGGGCATTGTGCTGCATGGTCCTCCTTATGGTTCCTTATGGGCATTGTGCCACATGGTCCTCCTTATGGTTCCTTATGGGCATTGTGCCGCATGGTCCTCCTTATGGTTCCTTATGGGCATTGTGCTGCATGGTCCTCCTTATGGTTCCTTATGGGTATTGTCCCACATGATCCTCCTTATGGTTACTTACGGGCATTGTGCGACAAAGTCCTCCTTATGGTTACTTACGGACATTGTGCCTCATGGTCCTCCTTATGGTTACTTACGGGCATTGTGCCGCATGGTCTTCCTTATGGTTTCTTACAGGCATGGTGCCACATGGTCCTCCTTATGGTTCCTTATGGGCATTGTGCCGCATGGTCCTCCTTATGGTTCCTTATGGGCACTGTGCTGCATGGTCCTCCTTATGGTTCCTTATGGGCATTGTGCTGCATGGTCCCCCTTATGGTTTCTTACGGGCATTGTGCCACATGGTCCTCCTTATGGTTCCTTATGGGCATTGTGCTGCATGGTCCTCCTTATGGTTTCTTACGGGCATTGTGCTGCATGGTCCTCCTTATGGTTCCTTAAGGGCAGTGTGCAGCATGGTCCTCCTTATGGTTCCTTACGGGCATTGTGCCCCCATGGT
>JAODAL010049635.1:0-28028 GCA_025379985.1 Phyllomedusa bahiana | reverse complement strand
GGGAACATAGGCAGGTTATAGGTTCCCAAGCAGGTATATAGGTCCCCGCATGTATTTTGGTTGGTTATAGGTCCCCATCATGTATACAGGTAGATTATCGGACCTGGAGCCTGGAGGGAGGTGGAAAAGAATAGTGATTATGTATAATTCAGTATCACTCTATTTTCTAAATCTACGGATCGAAATTGTACAATACATTAAACTAGTTAGCATGCTCCTCAGATATTAAAGGGTATAGTAAAAGGACAATTTATAAGCGTCAGACGTATATGTTCTAGTGGTGAAAGTTAAAATGAACAAATGCAAAAACTTATAGTAAAATGTACAAAAATGGGTTATAATACAGGCACCCTTGTTGAACTAGGACATGAAGGAAAAGTAATCTGTTGGCATTGACCGATTTTACAGAGTGATCCTGACTATGGACAGTTGTTTAAAATGAAGCCGAGGTGCATATTCAGAAGAGGAAAATCATTAGGGGACATATTAGTTGGATCTGACATCAAAACATGAACCAGGACACATCAAAAAAGATTAGGGACACAATGTAGTAATAAACAGTATTAATTGCTGCTTATTTCAGCAAAAAAAAAAAAACACATTACAAAACGTATCAAAAAACGCACCAAAAACACTCCTTTATTTATGAGGTTTTGGTGTGTTATTTTACGTTTTTTTCAGCAGAACTACCTAACAATTAATTATGTACATTTCTGCAAAAAAACACATAAAAAATCCACCTAAAAATGTATCAAAAATGCTGCGTGTCAAAGCAACCTTACAAAAGATAAAACCTGAGCATTCGATTGAAATGAAACAAGATCCATATCTAAGACTCACAAGAGTAGGAAAACCTTAGGTATAATAATATTGGCATTAAAGTAAATTAATAACCTCTTTTGATTGAGAGTTGACATGCTGACCTATTCTATCCATCAAATATGACACTATTGGCTATGGTGACACTACGCCTTAATGTATTGCTCTTGTCATAACCCTGTCAGTCTATTTAATCTTTATCTAGACCTAATGAAAGAAAAATATTGTTTTGTCATTACTGTCATGAGGCTACCTTACAGATAGGCTCTTCCCTTTACAGCATGTTACAGCATTATTGTGTCAGGTAAGAAAAATCAGCCAACAAACAATCTCCAAACATTTCTAGAGGAAGCTGGTGATGAAATATTTTTGTCACATTCTCTGGACTCAATCATCCATGTAGAAAGGCACTCTCAATTAATATTGGTATAAATCAATCCTATTAGATTATGTACACCCATACATTCTGATTTTCTTCCCTGGGGCGGGTGAGATCTTACAGCAAGGCAATGCAACATGTCACACAGCTAGAAATTGGTTAGAAGATAATGAGCAAGATGTTCTACCCTCACTTCTTAAAGGGGTTTTCTCGCTATAAAGAGCATATCTGTAATGATGGGGACAATAAAAATAAGCTTTTTTGCAATTGGTTGGCATTACCTAAATTGTTTAGTAAAGCAGATATAAGCTAATCTGTGTATTCTACACATAAAACTGTATCCTGGGATCAGACCACACCCCATTTGCAGTAATTGGCTGCCTCATATTTAGTTCAACCCGCTGGATGGGACATGCCCCCTATGCAGGACACACCCCCTGTGTTGTGATTAGCTGCCTCCATGCTCTGTACTTACTCACTCACTATACTAATACAGGTGAGGAGAAGCCGCAATTACCTTCCATAAGAGTAAAATGAATACATGGAACAACTTAGTGAAGACAATTTGGCTCTAAGAGTCACATAAAAAATTCACAGGCTAAAATAATTGAAAAGATGATGACTGCGTAGCTATAGGAATTGCAGTGGTAGCATCTGCTATGGGGTCCCTTTGACACATAAGAAGACTTTGGTATTGGAAATGACACATAGTAACTGGCAGCAGCCCCCTACATTTTTTTTGCACCAGTGCCCAAGAACATGTCATATATGTGGTGGCAGCAAGAACATCCCAATGGGGAACATGGAGGTTCAGCTAGCAGGCTCGTAGTAATGGGGGTGCAGTGGTAACCAGGGCAGCCGTCAGTCATCTATTAACCGTTTCAAGGCCCCATGTAGCTAAATCAAATTGGGCCCCTGCCCATTATTAGTTCCTATTTTGTAACATATCACTAGGCCCCTGACAGGAGTACTGCCCTATTGGTACCCGTGCCAGTTACCATGTGCCATTTCCAACACCGGTATCTTTTTATGTGTCAAAGGGGCTTTTGGGACACCTTAGGATGCAGGGCCCTTTAGCAACTGCTACCACCATGGGTGCCAAGAGGGCAGTATGGGTAATACTCCTGTCATGGGCTCTAATCAAATAGGGGCCCACAAATATGTTAAAAAATAGGAAGTAGTAATGGGTGGGGCCCCCATTTGATTTGGATGTATGGGGCCTGAAATGATTAATAGATGATTACTGCAAACTGATTGATGACTAATGTCAACAGATGACTGATGGAATGTGTATTTCAAATTGTCAAAAAGACGTGCTACAGTTTACTAGTCGGTGACATCAGCAACCGGGGGCAACAAAATTGTCAGAGATTCACGCTTGATTTATTTTGATAAATGCCAAACGATCCACATTCTCAGGGGAAAGATGGATACGTTTGTTAGTTATCAACTGTGCTGAAGGTGCGTTCCGAGATAACACTGGCTGCTGGGCAGGATAAAATATGTATGGCGTGTCGAGCAAGCTCAGGCCATTCATCCATTTTGGACACCCAGAATTTGAATGGATCCAGATCAAATCCAAAAACATCGGTGTTGAGCCGCTGGTAGTCATGGACCATGCTCTGAGGCGGTCGCGGTGGGTCTAGATGCTGCCCTGCTTTGCAGGCATTGGTGAGATGGTAAAGACCGAAATAAAAATGTTAACCAGTGCGCTTCTCACACACTGCCTGCTGCTGCAGCGACTTGCCATTCTACTGCTGGAACATTGCTGACCTTGTTCCACCGTGACATTAGAATGTGAAGAAGATGCCACAAATGTCTCAAGTTGGTCAATGAGCACTGTCTCAAATTCCTGCATTCTACTGTCAATTTGTGTGAGTGGAAAGAAAGTGCTCACTTTTGATTTGTTACATGGATGAAGGAGGGTGGCCACCCAATAATCGCTGTTCATTCTGATTGCCTTGATGCATGTGTCATGTTGAAAGTAATGTAGCATCCAAGCACTCATTTGTGAGATGCTGCTAGGATCTTCCAAGCCTTGGGGTTGAGGGGCGCTACCCAGATCTTCCTCCTCTTCTTCCTACTCCTCCTGAAATCTGTGCCAACCTCTTACCACTGAAGGGTAATCGGTACCGGTGGTGTCCACCCCTGCCTTATCATCCTCCTCCACTTCCTCATCCTGACCATCACCAGAGGCCTGGCTAGAGTCATGCCCTCTACTCTGTGAGTTGAACTGCCCTCCTGCACCCGCCCTGGACCTCGAACCACCACCTAAAGAAGACCGATATAATTGGGAAACAGTTGGGCTTTCTACATCCGATGGCGAGTAAGGCTCTGTGTCCCCCTCATCCTCCTCCATCACTGCTGGGACCTGCTGCCGCCGAGAGTCTAACACTTGTTCCAGTAAAAACATGACCACAATGGTCATACTGACAACGGCATCGTCCTGACTGATCATTTTGGTTGCATCTTCAAAACTGTCAAAGAAGTTGCAGAGATCCTTCACTTTCCTACACTCTTTATGGCTCACCACCCTGAGGTCCGCACCACTGCTCATCAAGCCATGCCACACTTTATGCTGCATGATGGCACTACGCTGCTGCCACAATCACTGGAGCATGTGGAGGGTGGAATTCCAGCGTGTTGCCATGTCAACAATGAGATGGTTGGCGGGGAGGCCCAAATCATGCTGCATTGCTGCAAGTTGTGCCGAAGCAGAGTGTGAATGACGGAAATGTGAGCTAAGACATTGAGCCTTCCTCAGCAGACAGTCAAGACCCAGGTAGCGCTTGAGAAATTTCTGCACAACCAGGTTCAGGACGTGTGCAAGGCAAGGGATGTGCGTAAATCTACCGATCCTAAGGGCGACAAGGAGATTTCTTCCATTGTCACACACCACATTGCCTAGCGCCAGGTTCTTAGCACCCAGCCACTGGTTGTACTGAGTGCACAGAGCCATCCACAGCTCTTGACCTGTGTTTCAGAACAGCCTGGTTTCTCTTGGCATGTGATGCTACCCGTCGAGGTTGGGGATCTGGACTCTGCTTAATTACAGCAGTGTGGAAGAATGTCGGCCGAGACCCATCACCAGAGGCATTGTCATCCACCCAACTCACCTAGTGAGCTGTCAGTGAGATTTAACACCCCTGACCATGCTTACTAGTCCATGTATCTGTAGTGAAATTGACTTTAGTGGTCACAGATGCAGCCAATGCGCTGGAGATCTTTTCTGCAATGTGGCGGGCCAGGGTAGGGACAGCTTTTCTGGCAAAGAAAAGCCTACTTAGCATCTGATATTGGGGGCATGCCAGGGCAATGACGTGGCAGAACCCATCTGTGTCCACCAGGTGGAAAGGCAAAATTTCCATGGCCAACAGCCTGGCAATGCCGACATTCAGGCTTTTGGCTTTGGGATAGCTGGGGTGAAAGCGTTTCTTCTGCTCCCACATCTGGTACACAGAAGGCCGGCTGGAGGACTGGTTGCTGTACGGCGTGCAGGTCAGACTGGTGGAAGGGGAAGGTATAGACAGTGCTGCTGGTAGTGGGAATTGGCTGACACAGCCTGGGACTAGAGATGGTGCTTGCCAATGCTGCTCCAGCTCATTGGCAGCAGAGGACCTCTTGGGCTTGGAAATGGCAGAGGCAGAAGATGTCACGGTGGTTGGAAGCCCAGGAACTGTGTGGACTTTTTTCTCCAAGTGATTCTTCGACAGCAATTCATGCTTTACATGAATGTACCTTTTCTTGCTGGTGGTGGTTAAATTCTTTAGATTCTTTCCTCTACTGACGTGTTGAAAGCAAATCCGGAATATGACGTCAGGCGATTGGGCGTCAGAGCAGACAAGAACATCTTCTTTGGCCTCCTGATCTTTTGAAATGCCTTCTGACCCCAACCGCATTTTGTCCTCAAAGAGCTCTTGGGAATATGGATTATCTAGAGCGGTCTGTTTATTGGGTGACATTTGGACTTCAGGTTGGACTGATGATGACATTTGTGCCCTTGAATGAGAGGAAGAGGAGGTAATACTGCTGGATGAAGGTTGTGTTAACCACTGAAGAACAGATTGGTGCCGATCTTCAGTAATAAGACACACAGGGAACCGACCAAGCGATGACAGGCCTGACAGTCCTGCGAATGCCGATGTGCTTGCTTGTGTTTTGCCCAGAGTACTGGAAGGAGTGCCTTGTCTTGTACCTCTAGCTCCACATCCTACACCCCTCCTTGCTTGCTTGCCACCTCTAGTTCACTCCATGTTCAAAAATATACATATTAAAAAGGTCAAGATTTGTTCACAGTCTCTTATTGAAGAATTGTGCTCCAAAGATAGCAATTCAACAGTGTTTTTAAGTGTTTTATACTTTGCGACGGGCAAATAGGATTATAAACAGAATTTTTTATATGCAATATCAGTGAAATTGGGTCAAATGAAATAACCCTCACAGCAAATCAAGTGGTCTTAAATGCCTATACTTTGCAACGGGCAAATAGGATTATTAACAGAATTTTTTCTATGCAATATAAGTGAAATGGGGTTGTATGGAAGAACCCTCAAAGCAAATCAAGTGGTCTTAAGTGCCTGTACTTTGCAATGGGAAAATAGGATTATAAACAGAAATTTTTCTATAGAATATCTATACAAAACTCGTTAACTCCCTAACTAGTAATGTGTCTGATTATCCAAACCTAGCTGTCCCCCCCCCCCCGAGTTATCTAACTAGCGGCTTTTCCTGTGTGAAATTGCTATTAAATGGTGTTTCTGCCTGCTAGCAAATAAGTACATAGAACAGAGGCAGCAGAGTATTCACTACAGATACTAAGGTGGAAATCGCATTCAACAGGTAATGCAGTAACATACACATAAGACATTCATGTGATTTTAGCAGCCAATGAGATCCCTACACCCTCAATGTTGATGTTTTTGACCCCCCTCCCCTGTGACTGCACTGATTGGTTGTCCGCCAAAACTGAAGGAAGCAGTTGAAAAAGGTGGCAAATGTCCCGAACCCAAACTTTTTATGGAACTTGCGGCAAAAATTTGGCTCGGGTTCGGAAAATACGTAAAGTTTGTGCCGAACTAACCTTTTTCTGAATGGTTCGGCTCAACACTAGTGTCCTGGTTACAAGGAGCTTGTGGAGGGAGGTGACAGCTCTCCAGCATGAGAACTGATCATTGCAGGAGGTCTGCAGAGCTGTGACATCCTCTCTCTCCCACTGCTCACACAGAATGATGATGATGACTCATGAGGGAGCAGGGAGTGAAGACACACCTACTGGGAGGAGAGACCTACCACTGGATTTTAAGCTGTAAGACAGAGAAACAGCTTAAGTCTGCCAAAGCCTATACTGAGAAAACCAATCTTCTTCCATCGACTCTAACTCAGTTCAGCATATGTGGAGCCACCTTGATTGTCATGTTAGATCTATGGGTACTCTCCATCCATCCTCCAGAAGCTGTGGGATGCACTGCAGTCAGCATGGCTCCAGGTACCGGTGACAATGTATCAGCACCTTACTGAGTCACTCCCAGCCAGTCTAGTTCCTGTCAATGCCGCACACAGTGGTTACTCTGGATATTCATAATAACTGCGTATATCTTATGGTGTTGATTTACTTCCGGTTTTTTTCAAGTATTTACATTTTTTTTTAAATATTAAGGGCCACATCTATGAAAAGATCTAAAACTCACTTTGTTGCCCATAGCAACCAATCAGAGCGCCCCTCTCATTTTTCTAGAGCACTGTATGAAATTAAAGGGGAGCTCTTATTGTTTGCTATGGGCAACAAAGTGAGTTTTAGACCTAGACAGTTTTCAGGCATGTGGCCCTAAACATCACAATATACAAAGTAATGTGACAGTGTACATTATAGCACAATAGAGATATAGAACAGCATCCATCAGATTAGAAATATGAAAAATGTATTTATTCCTCCAGAAAAACATCCAGATCTCTATCAAAGGGGCTCTCTGATTGGTTGCTATGGGCAACAAAGTGAATTTTAGACCCAGATAGTTTTCATACATGAGGCCCTAAATGTCATAGGACATAATAGATTAAGGCCATCCTGTATGAAAAATGTCTGGGTTTCAGAGTGTCTTTGTTGCCCATGGCAACCAATCAGAGCTCCACTTTAATTTCATATAGCACTCTGAAAAAATAAAAGCTCTGATTGGTTGCTATGGGCAACAAAGATAATCTTACTGCTAGACAGTTTTCATGCATAAGACCCTAAGGGTTTGAAAACATATAAACGCTGAATTGATCGCCAACTTATGATGTCAGGCAGTGCAGGTCTTCTGTCTGCCGCAACTCCAAAAGATGTCGCTGCAGACAGACGGGGTTTGCGGCTCCCAGCGCCACAACTGTGTTAGAAACAGAGCTGTAGTTGTTCCTAGGGCAGTCTCTGTTTGGGGAGATGAGGTAATCCTTTGAATGCCACGGTAATAACCAAAATAGATTCCCCTGCATCATCGGGCCACCGGGACTCCCAGTGCCAGACTGAGCCTGGGGAATATCTATAAAGTCACTTAAAGTAGCTCCAAGGCTGTTTATTTAGCAACCCTGCAAACAGGACACACTATGTGCTGCC
This sequence comes from Phyllomedusa bahiana, assembly GCA_025379985.1. Taxonomy (NCBI): domain Eukaryota; kingdom Metazoa; phylum Chordata; class Amphibia; order Anura; family Hylidae; genus Phyllomedusa; species Phyllomedusa bahiana. The sequence goes on along the minus strand of JAODAL010049635.1, from coordinate 20,241 downwards.
CTGACTGCATCCTGTGTCATACTGACACAAATTGCAATGTATTCGCATAATGGAGTATGCTAATACATTACTAAGTGTAAAAGAATATATATATATATATATATATATATAGTATATATAATGTGACAGGGCAACTACTGGTAGTCACCTATTTCTGCCACTAGTTGGAGTTATACCCGAGTTCTCTATGCAACATGCCATCGAGGATACCTGGCCTTGGTGGGATAAGAGCCAGCCGCATGTATTGTCAGCCTCACTAAGTGGTTGGCAATGGGATAGTGTTAGTGTGGCTTTTCAGCCGTTCCTGGGTCGGCTTTCATTGGGAGTAGACAATGTGTCGGGTGGGCGTCTACTCCCCATGTTCCAGACCACATATTGGATAGGGCTCAGGAGTCCTATAAAAAGCCGGGTTCTTCAGGTGTACAGGGGGGCGTGGTCTGCTAGCTGGTAATGCAGCAGAGGAGCTGGAGAGAGGCTCTGGCCCCCGGAGGCTCGAGGGAAGCCGTTACTGTACTGGAAAGTGCAGGATGTGTGATACTGGACATTAGGTCCAGACAATGTGTAGAGAGGGAGCTCTATGTTTAGTTAGTGGCCAGACGGCCGAGGATTTTATTTATGTGTTTGTTCTGAATGCTGTGCTGTAAATCTGTGCTGCAATAAAACAGGCGGAAGCCCTAAAGAGCCTTTGTTGGTGTGCCATTCAGGACCAGAAGGGCGTCCGGACGCAAGCGAGGCGTTACAATATATATATGTTATAAAAATACATTTTAAAAAACAAATGCAGAAAAACGCTTTATGTTCATGCTGCAAAAGAAGTAAAAAATGTAAAAACATTATGCAGTAGTTAATATGTAAATTCAAAGTACTCCCTCGAAAAATACAACTGCTTCCACGTAAAACAAGTCCTCATTCAATTGTGTCATAAAAAAAATAAAAAAAGTTCCGACGCAGGCAAAAACTAAAAATTTGGCTGGTTACTAAGGCCTTCTCATGCCTGGTGCTTAAGGGTTAGTGTTATCGGAATATTTTGTTTTTCATGAACTCAGCTATGAGAACTAATGTACTGCACTAAGTCTATTGACAAAAGGTCTGTCAATAACTCTGCTGAAGTTATTAAAGTTTCAGGTGCTTTCCAAATTTGCAAAGAATTTATAATTTCACTGTTTTTCGCATGCAATATCAATATTTTGTCTCAAACTAGGTAGATATCGATAGAAGATACTGTAAGGAACAGTAGTAATGACACTTTTTCTATTACAAATATATTTAGAAGGAAATCAACAAGGTAATAGGGATTAGATGTAAAATATCACTGCTTGTTTAATACAGCAATGTGGTACAGTTATACAGAAACAGTACTGTTAGCACTATCAAGCGAACATTCTTAGAAAAGATCAAATAAATATCTGAACAATGTATTTAGCTTGTTCCTTCCATAATTAATGACATTAACAGAGACATCTATGAAGGAAGATGCTTCAAAGTGAATTGTTGAGTCTCGTTTTCAGTGTATAATGTGCCAGAATGTGTGAAAGTGGGTTTTGTGTGATTATAAATGAGGTCTAAAGTTCGCTGCGCCTTGCCTATGAGTTAGGCGCATTATGGAACTTAGGCGCATTAGTAATCTGCCAACATGTATTAAGGCTATGGATAGGCTGGAAATAAAAGAAAAGTCTTTAGAATAGCATGTCACTGAATAGAAACTATGGTACTGATCTTGCTTGGTGAACCACAGGTCCCAGCCAGAACTAGTGTGTGCTGGCTCTTGCTGTATGTAGAATAAAGGGTGAGAGTAGCAAAAATAAGTTTTAAATTTAATGTAGTAAAAATTAAAAAATCTGAACAAAATCAGTGGGTTGCTTAATGTAAAATTAGTTTTAGATTCTATTAAATTTAAATACATTTTTTAGGAGATATTTTTATATTTTTGGAGTATTATATATATATATTATATATATATATAATATATATATATATATATATATATATATATATATATATATTAATATATAATATTTATATTAATTTTATTTGATTTTTTTTTATTACATTTAAATAATTTAATTATGTATACGGCAGTTTGATAATAATCAGAAATCTATTTTTATTAATGCACCTGTGTAAGTTGAGAAATATAGGACATTTTTTTCCCCTAACAACAAATTTAGCTCCACTTCGACTCCTCAGGCTCAGGCAGACCACATTGAAACAGGTCTGCCTGTCAGAGCAGTAATGTGCCTAGTTTTGCCGAACCACATTCATTTATGTGTCTAATATTACGAGTGTGGACACGCCTCCATAACGCCCCAGAACGCCCCCAAACCTCCCCCTCATAGGGGCGCATTAGGCGCATTAGAAAGTGTTGAGTTTTATGAACAATGCAACTAACACATTCATCAAGCGCATTAGACATCGTAGTCGGCTCACTTACGCGCATTTTATGCCAGAAAAGGGTAAAAAACCCAATCATAGATGGCTCCCTACAACATCTACAACAATTAAAAATAATACAGTAATAATAATAATAATAATAATAATAATAATAATACAATTATTATTATTATCTTACATTTTCAGCTTAAGTATTATTATGCTGTTTTACAATACTAATTATTCTGCTCTATGATATTTGCTTTATCATATTTGTATCTCATAATGTGTGTGCATTCTCCCACCACAGGCCTCTATGTGGGGGAAACAGGGCAGAGACTCAGTCAGCGCATGAAATTCACACAGATTCACCATTAATAACAGCAGAACAGATCTCCCAGTGGTCGCTCATTTCTCCGGAGAAGACCATTCTATTAAAGATATGCAGGTTGTGGTTTTAATGGGACATTTTAATAAGCAGAGGGAGAGAAAGGAATGTGAATATAAGCTAATGCAATAATTTCAAACTCTGCAATTTTGACTTAATATTCATGCCATTTTAATGCTACAATGTGTATGAACTGTGAGGGTCACAAATCAATATCTGATAGCAAACAGATAACAGCAAGAACTAATGATCCCTCTGTCATGCCCCACAAGTTTTCAGATTGTTTATTTCTTGATTTGCTGTAAAGAACTTCTCTATATCTCTTATATTTAATGTTATTTTATAGATTTTAAGATCCTTTGAAGACCTCTGTCTCTCGTGTATAAAAAGTATGTGGATTTTCAGTTTCTTGTATAACACCATGTCTGATGAAGAGAGCTAGTACTCTAGGAAGCTCACCCTCAAATATACTCAGCATCTAAAAGGTATTGCCTGATTTCTTCACTCTTCTACTACATTTTTCAACTAAAACATTATAATATCAACCATTTCTTCTGTTATTCTATTTCATTTTAGTGCATTTTTCTTGTAGAAACCTTGGGCCACATGTATAAAAACTGTCTATTTCTAAATCTCTTTGTTGCCCAAAGCAACCAATCAGAGCTCCCCTTACATTTCGTACATCTGGAAAAATGAGAGGGGAGCTCTGATTGGTTGCGATGGGCAACAGAATGATTTTATACCTAGACAGTTTTCATGCATGTGGCCCTAAACATCACACTATACAAAGTAATGTGACAGTGTGCATTATAGCACAATAGAGATATAGAACAGCATCCAGCGGATTAGAAATCTGAAAAATGTCTTTATTCCTCCAGAAAAACATCCATAAAAGACATGCAAGAACAGAGGGACTTTATCAAGCATACCAACAGAAATCATTAAGAGTTTAACCCTTTACCAACATTTGACATACCCATAAGTCAAGGTCAGGTAGGGGTTCCCACAATATGACGTTGGTTAAGTCATGGCGATCTTGCAAGCTCACAAGCGGAGCTCGCAAGATCGCAGTGGTATATTACTGAAGTTCGCTGTTACAAATCCCCTGTGTGAAAAACTGAAAAAAATGAGAAAATGTTAAAAAAAAAGGTTAAAAAAAGTAAAAAACAAACATAAAAATAGAATAAAAACACGTACACCGCCATTTTCCCCTTTACAAACACCAATCACCCCAAAAAAGCTAAAAAATAAAGTACCCATATTTGGTATCGCCGTGTACGGAACGATGTACCATATAATTATTTCACATTAATTAAACCATACGGTAAACCCTTTAAAAAAAAAAAAAAAAACAGTCACAGAATTGTGATTTTTATTCTTCCTGCATTTCCACATCAAATGAAATAAAAAGCGATCAAGGGCTCATATAAACCCCAAAGTGGTGCAAATCGAAGTGTCAGTTCATAACAGAAAACATCTCTGTATACAGAAAAATAAAAAATTTATGGCTATTGTCATGGGTGGGCCTGTGACCCCCCGTCCCGGGTCGCAGGCACACCGTGGTCCCCGCACGAGCGGCGCCGCCAGTCACCCTCCTACTTACCCGGCCGCGCTCCTGTTGCTGCTCCAGTCTCCCGGTGCGCGCATCCCCGTTCTCTAAGGCGCGCACGCGCCGGCTCTGTGAAATTTAAAGGGCCAGTGCACCGGTAATTGGGTATTGCCGGTCACTCCCCCTATTTAAGCCTGCCCCTTCCTGGTGCTTGTTGCCGGATCTTTAGTGCCATTTAGCCTATTGTGAAAGCGTTCCAAGCCTTGTTCTGATTTACCATGTACAGTACCACGCATCTTGCCGCCTGCCCTGACCTACTGCCTGTCTACGACCACGAACCATTGCCGCCTGTCCTGACCTCTTGCCCGTCCCCGACTACGAGCCTGCCTGACGATTCTGCACCACGCTACACCTCGGCTGCCTCCGCAAGCAAGTCACATCAGGGGTAGCGACTTAGTAGACTCCCGCCCCAGCAAGTCTATCCCGCTTTGTGGCGGGCTCTGGTGAAAACCGGGACCTACTTAGATTCCACTCCCTGGCGTGGCTTACGCCATCGGTTGCGGTGGTCCAGAGGATCCACTATCTCTGACCGTGACAGTAAGATCCGGCCATGGATCCCGCCAAAGTGCCTCTGCCGTCCAACGCTGACCTCACCACCATTGTGGCTCAGCAATCGCAACAGATCGCTCAGCAAGCCCAGCAACTCAGCCATCTCTCCGCCATGATGCAGCAGTTCCTGGCCGCTCAGCAGCAGCAACCCGCTCCCGTGGCTCCTGCTGCCCCTCCGGTTCTGGCTCCGATCGCTGGTCCACGGCTTCTTCTGTCTATGCCGTCCAAATTCGATGGGGACTCCAAGGCCTGCAGGGGCTTTATCACCCAATGCTCCCTGCATATAAAATTAATGGGCAACCAATTTCCTACCAAACGGTCAAAGGTGGCGTTTGTGCTCAGCCTTCTCTCCGGGAAAGCCCTGGCCTGGGCTACCCCCCTCTGGGACAGGGATGATCCGGTCACAGCCAACCTTGCTACATTCCTCACCGAGTTCAGGAGTGTTTTCGAGGAACCGGCCCGGGCTTCTTCTGCCGAGACCGCCTTGCTAAACCTGCGGCAAGGGGACTCTTTCTGTAGGCGACATATGCCATACGTTTCCGCACTTGGCTTCCGAGTTATCTTGGAATGCGCGGCTTTGGGACTGCCACCTTCAAAAAGGGCCTTCCACCCGCATCAAGGAGGGCCCTATCTGCCCAGGACCTCCCGTCTTCCTTGAGTGACCTTATCCCCCTGGCCACTGGATTGACATCCGTTTCTCGGAACGCCGGGTAGGAAACTCCAAGGAACGAGAAAGGTAGACCCCCCGTCTCCCTCGTCTGGCTCGAGTATTTCAAAGGCCGCCACAGTTGCCCTCTCCACCTGCTGCCGAGGAGGCCATGGAAGTGGAAAGAGCCCACCTGTCTACGTCGGAGCTAACCAAAAGACAAGAGGAGAATCTTTGTCTGTACTGTGGCAGTGCAGATAATTTTCCGCAGATTCTGTCCACTGCGCCCTCAGCGTCCGGGACGGGGGCGCACCTTGGGTACGAGGGAGAGGCGTCCCTAGGTGAGGGGCAAGCCCCTCTCCTGCCTGACCTTTGCCCGTGATCAGGGGCACTGGGCCTGGTTCCCAGTTTCACGCTGGCTGTCTTCCTGGACTCTGGGTCAGTGGAAATTTTTTGGGACGCTGCCCATGGGTCCCAGCATAATCTCCTGTGATCCACCTGGAGAAGCCCTACTCATCTCCTCTGTCAGTGGAGAGATTCTCATGGATCCAATTCGGTTCCGCACTGAGCCTTGGTCCTACAAGTAGGGGTTCTGCACAAGGAGAGACTGCGTTTTACGTGCTATCCCCCGTTCTTCCTCGTCCATTCTCCTGGGTCTCCCATGGCTGCAGCGCCATGCCCACGTGCTCGACTGGCAGACGGGTGAAGTCCTGAGTTGGGGTTCGGAGTGTCAGTCTTGCTGTTTGGTGGCACCTCGCCCGGTGCTTACCGCTTCTCTGTGTCGTCTAAGTCTCTGACGGGCCTTCCAGCACCCATACCAAGCCTTTGCAGAGTTTTTCTCGAGAAGCAAGCTGAGACGTTGCCGCCCCATCGCCCATATGACTGTCCTATTGATCTTTGCCCGGGGCGTCTCCTCCACAGGTCAGGGTTTACCCTCTGTCGGTACCTGAGACCTTGGCTATGTCTACGTATATCAAGGAGAATCTCCAGAAGGGGTTCATCCGCAAGTCCTCCTCTCCAGCTGGGGCCGGGTTATTTTTTGTGGCTAAGAAGGACGGTACCCTACGTCCTTGCATAGACTATCGAGGCCTCAACAAGATCACGGTAAAGAACCGCTATCCTCTGCCCCTGATCACGGAGCTTTTTAACCCGGGTACGAGGTGCCATGATCTTTACTAAACTGGATCTGCGTGGGGCTTATAACTCATACGAATACGTGAGGGCATGAATGGAAGACCGCTTTCAACACCCGCGCGGGCCCCTTTAAGTACCTGGTCATGCACTTCGGGCTCTGCAATGCCCCGGCTGTCTTCCAAGAATTCGTCAATTAACTCTTCCGGGCCCTCCTGTACACGTGCGTGGTTGTTTACCTAGACGACATTCTGGTGTTCTCCCCCGACCTCGAGTTCCATCAAGTTCACGTGTGACAGGTCCTCAGATGTCTAAGGGCCAACCGCTTCTATGCCAAGCTCGAGAAGTGCCTGTTTCATCAGCAGAGCTCCCATTCCTCGGCTACATCATTTCCGACAAGGGCCTGCAGATGGATCCCGCTAAGTTGTCTGCCGTCCTACAGTGGCCGCGCCCCGTGGGTCTCCGAGCTATACATAGATTCCTGGGTTCACCAACTATTATAGGCAATTTATACCACACTTCTCCACGCTGTTATCTCCATAGTGCATTGACCAGGAAGACGCAATCCAAAGCTTTTTCTGGCCCTCAGCGGCAAGGAAGCTTTTCATTAAGTTAAAGTCTGCTTCGCCTCTGCGCCTGTGCTCTCTGGCCAGATACAGAAAAAACATTTTTTTCTCGAGGTCGACGCCTCCTCAGTGGGGGCGGGGCCGTACTCTCCCAGAAAGGGCCCAAAGGCAAGACCCTCACTTGTGGCTTTTTCTCTAAAAGTTTTTCCTCTGCTGAAAGGAATTTCTCTATCGGCGACCGGGAGTTACTGGCCATCAAGCTGGCTCTGGAAGAGTTGGCAGTATCTCTTGGAGGGAGCTCGTCACCCAGTCAGCATTTATACCGACCATAAAAACCTGCTATATCTCCAGACTGATCAACGCTTAAAATCCAAGCCAGGCTGTTGGTCATTTCCCCTTTTCCCGGTTTTTAAATTTTATCATTAATTTTCGCCTGCGGAAACAAAATGTCAAGGCCGATGCTCTCTCCCTGCTTCAGATGTGACTGGGGACGAATTCCCACTCCACGGCACATTATCCCTCCAGAACGGTCATCTCTGCCGCGTGTTAGAACTACAACGCATTCCTCCCGGCAAGACATACGTCAGCCCAGCTCTTCGGAAGAAGATATTGTCATGGGGTCATTGCTCCCGTATGGCGGGGCACCCGGGAGTGCAGAGGTCCTGCTCCCTCATCTCTCGAGTCTACTGGTGGCTGGGCCTAGCCCAGGATGTTCGTGAGTTCGTGGAGTCCCTTTCGCTTCCTGTGCCGGAAAAAAGGGGCCCTCGTCTCAATCCGCAGGTCTGCTCCTTCCTCTACCTATACCCAGCTGTCCTTGGACCAAAGTGGCCATGGATTTTTTATCACGGATCTCCCCCCTTCTTCTGGCAACACCGTGATCTGGGTGGTTTCAGACCCGGGTTTTTAAAGATGTCCCACTTTATTTCCCCTGCGGGTCTGCCCTCAGCCCTCGCCTTGCCAGTTAATTTTTTCTACATATTTTTCGGCTGCATGGGCTTCCTCGGCACATCTGCAATTTTTTCTCCAGATTTCTGGGCTCCCTCTGCAACCAACTACAAGTGAAACTGGACTTTTCTTCGGCCTACCACCCCCAGTCTAATGGGCAGGTAGAGAGAGTAAACCAGACCCTAGGCTGCTACTTTCGCCATTTTGTCTCTACGCGCCAGGATGATTGGTCCAGCTTGTTGCCTGGCGAGTTTTTTCCCATAACTCCTTGGACTCGGAGTCTGCCGGAGCTGCTCCTTTCTTTATTGTCTACGGGCGACATCCCTGCCCACCCCTCCCCCGTTCTGTAACCACTGAGGTCCCTTCCATGGAGGAACTGGTCCAGGACCTGACAGCTATCTGGAAACAGACGCACCAATATCAACGCCACGATTCCGCGCGGACAAAGGCACAAGCCGACAAAAAGCGAAGACCTCCGCCAACATTCTCGCCAGGTGACAAGGTGTGGTGTCGCTTAAAATATACGTTTCAAGGTTCCCAGCTATAAGCTGGGTCCCCGGTTCCTGGGCCCATTTGAGGTTCTTAAACGCATTAATCCAGTAGCATATAAGCTCCGCCTTCCTCCCACTATGCGGGTCCCGAACTCCTTCCATGTCTCTCTTCTGAACCGGTCGTCCTAAATCGCTTCTCTTGGGTACTTGCTACTCCCACTCCTGAGGCCGATGCCACCGATGTCTTTACGGTAAAGGAGATTCTAGATGTGAAGACGGTCCGAGGGAAGCGGTTTTTTCGCATTGATTGGAAGGGGTTCGGGTCTGAAGAAAGGTCCTGGGAGCTGGAGGACAATATTCTGGATCGTAACATCATTCAGAAGTTCCTCCAGGCCAGAAAGAGGGGGAGACTGAAGGGGGGGGTACTGTCACGGGTGGGCTTGCAACTGCCGCCCCGGGTCGCAGGCACACCCGTGGTCCCCGCACGAGCGGCGCCGCCGCCCGCATGTCGGGCAGTGGGCGCGCTCACCCAGCTGGCCAGTCACCCTCCTACTTACCCGGCCGCGCTCCTGTTGCTGCTCCAGTCTCCCGGCGCGCGCGTCTCTGTTCTCTAAGGCGCGGGGCGGCGCGGCTCTGTGAAAATTTTAAAAGGGGCCCGTGCACCGGTAATTGGGTATTGCCGGTCACTGCCCCTATTTAAGCTTGCCCCTTCCTGGTGCTTGTTGCCGGATCTTTAGTGCCATTTAGCCCATTGTGAAAGCGTTCCAAGCCTTGTTCTGATTTACCCCCTTCAAACCGTACCATTAGCTTCCGTTCCTCGACCCCGTATCTTGCCGCCTGCCCTGACCTACTGCCTGTCTTCGACTACGAACCATTGCCGCCTGTCCTGACCTCTTGCCCATCCCTGACTATGAGCCTGCCTGACAATTCTGCACCACGCTACACCTCGGCTGCCTCCGCAAACTAGTCACGTCAGGGGTAGCGACCTAGACTCCCGTCGCAGCAAGTCCATCCCGCTCTGCGGCGGGCTCTGGTGAAAACCGGGACCTACTTAGATTCCGCTCCCTGGCGTGGCTTACGTCATCGCTTGCGGTGGTCCAGAGGATCCACTATCTCCGACCGTGACTGCTATCAGAAGATAACTGTCAGGGCTAGGCGGCGCTCAGTCTGCAGGGAGCAAGACTGCAGCAGCGGAGGGGGAGTCAGAGGATGACGTCGCCCGACTCTTGGATTCCCGTAAGGTCCAGAGGTTACTGCCGTTCCTGGTCCATTGGAAGGGTTATGGTCCTGAGGAGAGATCGTGGGTTCCGGCTAAATCCATCCATGCCGATCACCTGGTAAAGGAGTTCACCGTGTCTCTCCCATACCAACCTAGACCAGGGAAGGGTCCAGGGGCCCATCGTAAAAGTCGGGGTACTGTCAGGGCTAGGCGGCGCTCAGTCTGCAGGGAGTAACAGTCTGCAGCAGCTGATTTGCAACCCCACCCGGATAGACAGTCTGCTGGCAACTCTGTGCGTGACAGAGGCCCAGCCACTCTGGACAGGGGGCGTGTCACACCAGCCAATGGGAGTACCCGGAGGCCGCTCCAATCAGCTACTGGGGTGGTGTCCAGGAATCACATTTAAACTCCCTGCAGGCTGAGTGCAGCGCCTGTGATATTTCCTGGCTGCCTTGTTCCCTTGTGATTTGTATTGTGCTTTCTTACACATGTACCAGACCCCTGCTTGCTTACCTATCCCGGCTTGTCTTCTGATTTTGGTACCTCGCTCCCGTTCGCGTTTGACCTCGGCTTGCGTTTGACCTCGGCTTGTTTACGTTTTTCCCTCTGATTCTGATTTGTGGCGTGGCATTTCAGATTGGTTATTGACCTGGACTGTCTGACTATTCTTCCTGACAGCCCCAGCACTCTAGCAGCGCATGGACTGTCGCCCAGTTGACATCTGACGCCTAGGGCAGCACGTTAAGCAGGCAGGGACAGTGGGCTGGGTTCCAGTCAGGGCTCACTGTACCTCCCTTGACGTGACATTATCACAGGCCGAAATCGTTACTGCTCTACCCTCACTATGAACCCCATGATAGCTCTGGTAGAGCAGATGCAGGGGCTTACCCAGCTAGTTCAGGATCTGGCACTGAGGATACAACAGCAGGAGATTACCCTAAGTCATAGTATTCCTGTATCATCTGTCCCCTCTGTGGAACCCCCGATTCAGTTGCCTGATAGATTCTTAGGCAACAGAAGGGCCTTTTTGACATTTAGGGAAGGATGTCGCCTGTATTTTAGGCCCCGCCCACATACCTCGGGCAATGAGGAACAGAGGGTGAGAATCGAATCGTTATGTCCCTTCTTCAGGGCCCCCCTCATGAGTGGGCATTTTCTTTGCCCCGTGAATCGCCAGAATTTTCTTCTGTGGACAAGTTCTTTGTCTTCTTGGGCGTACTTTTTGATAACCCTGATAGGGAAGCTGTGGCCGAGGCTCAGCTGACCACCTTGAGGCAGGGTAAAAGGACTGTGGAGGAGTATTGCTCTGAATTTCGCCGCTAGTGTGTTCCGTCTGGGTGGAACGATCCAGCTCTTAGATGCCAGTTTAGATTAGGGTTAGCCGACCATGTGAAGGATATGTTAGTAGCTTACCCTACCCCTGGTACTTTAGATGAGGCTATGGCACTAGCCATTCGTCTGGACAGACGTTTTAGGGAGAGATGTCGGGAAAAGACTCCTGTCCTGGTGGCCCACTGCTCTACACCTGCTGTTTCTGATATAAGTTCCGAGGAGCCAATGCAAGTGGGAGCTTCTTCTGCATCTGCTGCTAGCGACCGTAGGACTTCTCGTCGTATCCAAGGATTATGCTTCTACAGTGGCGAGGATGGACACGCCATCCGGGAATACTCCAAAAGGGAAGACCAGGTCGGAAAACTTCAGCGCCTAGATGATTTGCAGGAAGGTCACCTAGGCGAACAGGTATTTCCCATTGTATCCAAAAAGTTGCTGCTCCTAGTTAAGGTCATATACTCATCTTGGTCTGGTTCTGGGAAGGCTTTTGTGGATTCTGGGTCAGATTCCAATTTTATTGAAACCTCCTTTGCTAAACGTCTGGGTCCGTCTTGGAGACCCCTATCTGATTCCCTGCGGGTGATGGCTATTGACTCTACTCCACTGTCTAGGGGCACAATCCAACATTGTACTCCTGAGCTTGAGATGTTGGTTGGTTCCATACATGTATTCTATTTATCATGGAGGGGCTACCCGCTGATATGGTGTTGGGGCTGCCCTGGCTTCAGAATCATAACCTGGTGTTTGACTGGAATTCAGCGGAATTAATCAAGTGGGGGCAACAGTGTATTGACAGATGTCTCCCTATCATACTGGGCAATACAGAGGTGGAGCAGATTCCTGTATTTATTCGTGACTTTGCTGAAGTATTTTCTCAGAAACTGTTGGAGATACTACCCCCTCATTGATCTTATGACTGTGCCATTGACCTGTTGCCTGGAGTGAAATTTCCTAAAGGGAGAATATATAATCTCTCAGGTACTGAGAGACTAGCCATGAAGCAATATATTGCAGAAAGCCATCAGGAGGGGCATATCCGACCTTCCGTGTCTCCTATGGGCGCAGGGTTTTTCTTTGTAGGAAAGAAGGATGGAGGCCTTCATCCATGCATATACTACCACAAACTAAATAAGATAACGGTAAAAAATCAATGCCTTTTTTCCCCTGTTTCCCAGATTTTTTCAATCAGATCCAGGAAGCGAAATGGTTTTCCAACTGGATTTGAGGGGGTGCCTATAACCTCATCCGTATTCGAGAGGGGAGAGTGGAAACCGCTTTTTAAACACTCCTGGGGTCATTTTGAAATATTGGTTATGCGTTGGGTTTGTGAAAAGCCCCGCTTTCTTCCAGAATCTGGTTAATGATGTTTTCCCAAAAACCATTGGTTGTTGTATGGTTGTTTCCTGGATGCATTCTAATCTACTCTGAAGATTGGTCATCACCTTAAAAAAACATCTAATACAAAATCGGGGGACAAAAAAACTGTGAAAACACCAAGGTATTAGGAATTTGGAAATGCATTACTCTAAAAAAAAATATGAAAAACCGGGGACTCTTATTTTACATTTTTTTTGATAAAAAGATTGTATTAAGCTCACCCCCCCCCAAAATTCAAAAATAAAATTTCCAGGAAGTAAAAGGGCCCCCGCTACTAAATTTACCCTGCACAGTTTAAAAGAGGTAGGGGAGGCAGCAAGCCAATGGGCTTCCTTTCCTCAGATAGACTTAAAAAACAATTGGCTTGGACATCTATATTTTTTGAAAAAAAACATAGGGCACACTAAAAAGGGCAATAGCTACATCTAATAAAAATACCAGTGGCACACTAAAAAAAAAGTGAAAACTAGACCTCCTCCCCCTGTTTTTTAGGGGATTCAAAATATGAAGTCCCCCCGAACTTGGTTCCGTAAGGTCCAAGGTCACCGTACCGTTCCCTTTGGGAAAAGGGGTTATGGCCCTGGGGGGAAAAGTTGGGGTTCCGGTAAACCATCCATTCCGATCACCTGGTAAAGGATTTCCACGAGTTCACAGACAAACCTAGAAAGGGAAAAGAGCCCCGGGGGGGGGTACTGTCGGGGTAGGCGGCGCTCAGTCGAGGGAGCACAGTCTGAGCAGCGATTTGGACCCCCCCATAGACGGCTGCTGGCAACTCTTGGGACGGGGCCCCAGCCACCTGGACAGGGGGGTGTCGACCAGGCAATGGGGTCCCGGGGAGGCCGCTCCAATCACTGCTGGGGGGTGTCCGCATTACTTTTAAACTCGGGGCAGGCTAGTGCCGCCTGTGATATTTCCTGGCTGCCTTGTTCCCCTTTTATTTGTATTGTTCTTTCACAATGTACCAGACCCCTGCTTGTTACCCCCCCCGTTTCTTTTAAATTTTGTCCTCGTCCATTCGTGTTTGCCCTTGGCTTGTTTACTTTTTTCCCCCTTGGTTCTGTTTTTGTGGCTTGGCATTTCAGTTTTGGTTATTGACCTGACTTTCTTATTCTTCTTCCTACGGCCCAGCACTTTAGCAGCGCGGGTTGTCGCCCATTGATGTTGCCCCTGGGCAGGGACTCAAGCAGGCAGGGACCGTGGGATGAGTTCCAATCAGGGTTCACTGTACCTCCCTTGACATGACAATAGCAATGCATAAATATTGTTTTCCCAATAAGAACCTTTTTTTTAAAAAAAAAAAAAGTGCTTACACATTAAAAAACTATATAAACTGGATACACATAACGTCCAACCATGAGCAAAATAACCCTTTTCATGTATACTATGGTGAGGGCATTTTTAAAAATTTAAAAAAAAAAAAACACTATTAGGATTTCAGATTTTCTTTACTCGCCTTCCCAAAAAATGGGTTTAAAAAATCAAAAAGCCCTTGCCCCAAAAAAAATACCCAAAAAAAAATCAACTATCCGCAAAAAAAAAACTGCTATACAGATCCTACACAGAAATAAAAAAAGTTAAAGGTCTCAGACTATGGGGAGCAAGAAAAGGTTTTCGTTTTTTGAATAAAAGTTTTTTTATTGTTTTAAAAGCAAGTGAAACATAAAAAAAATATACAAATTTGGGTTCAGAAAACATATTGACCTGCTTAGTAAAGCTGCTGTCATTTATACCGCACGGTGAAGGCTGTAAATAATAAAATTAAAAAACACTACCAGGATTGCTGTATTTTATTCAAAATGCCTCACACCTTAACAAAACCTTAATAAAAAGTGATCAAAGCGCTATATGTCCCCCATATTGGTACCAATAAAAACATCAAATCATCTTGCAAAAAACAGCCCATAATCAGCTCCATATACAGGAAAATATAAAAGTAATGGCTGTCAGCTTATGATGACATAAAATGATTTTTTTTTTATAAATACATTTCTATTGTGTAAAAGTAATAAAACATAAAAAACTGTATAAAACATATATTATTGCAATTGTACCGAACCACATAGTAAAGTTATCCTGTCATTTATTCCGTACGGCGAACACTAAAAATGAGGCCCAGAAAACAATGGCGGAACTGTGTTCCCCCCCCCCCATTTTCTTGGCCCAATGCTAAAAAATCTACGGAACCCCTGTGCACCTAAAATGCGAAATAGACCCCTAGATGAGATCCATGATGGGTGTTGAATCCAAAATGGCCCCACCAAAATTTGCATTCCAAAGGCCAAATAGCGCTTCCTCACTTATACGCCCTGCCATGTGCCCAAATAACAGTTTACACTAACATATAAGGTATTGACGAACTTGGAAGAAGTTGCATAAAACAATTTGGGATGCTTTTTTTTCAAGGATTTCATGTAAAAATTAAACATTTTCAGCTAAAATTGCAGATTATTGGAAAAAATATATATTTTTTTAATTTTCAGAGCCTTACTCTAAAAACATTTGTGAAACACCTATGGGGTCAATATACTCACTGCACCCCTGGGGTCTTTTTATGGGTTTTTATTAAGTTTTAGCACCTTAGGGTGTCTGCAAACCTGAATTGGCGCCTTTAAAAAAAATCGTAATGGGAAAAAAAGACCCCAGAGTCTGGTAGGTGCTCATCCTATTCTGGGGCTTGTGGTTGAGCCAAATAGTTCACTAGAGACACATATAGGATATCTCTGAAAATGGCAAATTCTGGGGAATTGATGTTGAGTTGGATTTACCTGGTCACATCTACCGTGTTCTACCGTGATGGATAAAAATGTCAAATCTACAAAAATTAGTGAAATTTTGAAATTTCCCCTCCACTTTGCTTTAATTTCTGTGAAATACCTAAAGGGGTAATAAACTTCCTAAATGCTTTTTAAAATACATTAAGGGGTCAAGTTTCTTAGATGTGGTCACAGGCCCCTTAAAGCCACGTCAGAAATGGATTAGTCCCTGAAAAAAATCTATATTGCAAATTTTCTTGAAAATGGAAAAAAATACTACTAAATGTCTAAGCCCCCTAGTGTGATAAATAAATAAATAAAAAATGATGCTTACCTACAGTAGACATATGGTAGATGCTAGTTGTAAACTATTTTGAGTGGAATAAATATATGTCTTAGAAATTTTTTAACTTTGAAAATTGCTAATTTTTCCAAATTTTCATGATATTTTGATATTTTTCACAAATAAACAAGGATTGTATGTACCAAAATTTTTTAAAATTTTTAAAGCACAGTGTGTCATGAGAAAAACATTTATAAATTTTTGGATAGGTAAAAAGTGTCAAAAGTTATTTCCATAAAGTCCACCATGTAATTTTTAAAAACGGGGCATTGTCAGAAAGGCCAAAACCGGCTCTAGCGGTAAGGGGTTAAAGAAGTATGTGCCTAATGCTTGTACAAAACATGAACACTTACTCATAAACACACAACTTACTAATTTACTGGCAGGGATAATGAGTAGTCAAATGTGCAGATATGCCAATATGCACTTTGTATAAAAAATGTTAGGTCTAAGACTTTCTTTGTTGCCCATAGAACCAATCAGGCCCCCTTTTATTTATTTTGTGCTCTGAAGTAGGTTGACGTTATTATGACAAGTTAAAAATCGGCACGGTATTTACATTGATCGTTTTTAGATCACCGATAATTTGGTTTAAAAATCTGTGATAATCTTTAAATATCGGCCATTTTCAGCGTTTCCGTCATTTTGGGGGCCCAGCAAATCAGTTTTCAGAAAGGAGGGTGGAAGTGTGTCGACGTCTGCGGGATGTGTATGGTTGCGATTGGGGGAAAAATACATGACCTCGTTTTACTAGAACACCCCTTCTGTTCATATCAGTGTGTGTCAGCGTTCATAGCAGTAGGACTTGCGCTCTGCCCCTGTCCCAAAAAAAGTCAGCAAACAGCTCAGCGAAATTATTCTATTTTTTTTACAGAGACGCTCTACTTTTAGCTGTGATCCCCTTTGAAATTTGTTGATCAGGATTTTGCGATTTTAGGGGTTAGGCAGAGAAATTTTAAAGGAGCATTACCCCTGTAAAGTCGCAGTGGGGTGGGGGCCGGGGGTGAAAAGACAAATCTATAAAGGGTTTGGATATTGTACACCCAAAAATTTGTTAGACATTGCTTTTCCTTATATTAGGATCAGATCTTTTTAGTAAAAATGCAGGGGCTATTTGTTTGGTGCAAAAATCCCTTTTTTATCAGTATACATTTTAGTGGGTTCTTTTTCAATTTTGCCCACAGTCAGCTTTGTTTATATAGCCCCCTTGCAGTTAAATTTGAAAACAGCAAATTTTTTTAGTAACCCCAGGTTGTTAGGTGCCAAAAATACCTTTTTTTATCCCCTATAATTTCAGTTCGTGTTTTTTTCACTTTTGGGGCAGGCCGCTGTGTTGATAGAGGCCCCCTTGCAGTTAAATTTAAATCCAGCAATTTGTAGTTCCATAGGTGTACTGATAAGGGCCAAAAAATATTTTTAATTTTTTTCATTTCAGAAAGTTTTTTTTTACTTTGGTCCGTAAGTTTTTTTTTATTTGTTTTACTTTGAAAGTTTAAATTTTTAATAAAGAAATTTGTGTCACCACAGGTGAAATTTTTTGCCAAAAATCCTTTTTTATTCCCGATATATTCGATACGTGTTTTGTTCACTTTGGCGCGGCCGCTATATTTATAGAGCAAACCCTTTCAGTTTTAAAATTTTAACCAGCAACTTTGTAGTCACCACAGGTGTAAGATAGGTGCCAAAAATACCTTTTAATATGTATACATTTCAGACAGGGTTTTTATCACCTTTTGTCCCGTCAAGCTTTTTTGATAGATCTACTTTGCGTTAGATTTGAATCAGCAATTTTGTGTCACCAAAGGTGAATTTAAGGTGCCCCAAAAAAACCCTTTTTTATCCCGTATACATTTTAGACAGGTTTTTTTTTCAATTTGGGCAGTCAAGCTTTGTTTAGACTACTTTCCCCGTTAAAATTTAAAAACAGCAATTTAGTAGTCACAAGGTGAATTTATAGGGGGCCAAAAAAAACCTTTTTTATCCCGTATACTTTCGAAGGTGTTTTTTTATTTTGGTCAGTCAAGTTTGTTGATAGATTAATTTGCGTTAAATTTGAATACAGAAAATTTTTTGTCCCCCAAAGGGGGGAATTGATAGGGGCCAAAAAAATCCTTTTTTTCCCCAAAAAAATTTTGACAGGGGTTTTTTTTCACTTTTTGGGCAATCAAGCTTTGTTGTAGATTACTTTTCAGTTAAATTTGAATACAGCAATTTTTTTAGTCCCCCCAGGTGAATTGTAGGTGCCAGAAAATACCCTTTTTTCATCCCCCATAATTTAGATACGTGTTTTTTTCACTTTGGCACAGGCCCACTTTGAAAAAGAGCCACCTTTCAGTTAAAAATTTAATCCAGCATTTTTTATTTTATTTGGGGTTTGAGAAAAGTGTGATTTGCCTTTTTAAAAAGAGACTTTCCAAAATCTTCCATACCTTCTAAATTTTTTATTTCGAAATGGGGGAAATGCAGTGGTAAGCGGAGCAAAAGAGGGGGGTAGGGAAATGGAGGTAGAGGTAGGAGAAAGGGGTCCTTCCAGTGCTGGCGACAACAGCATGCCAGCGGTGTCAGTTACAGGGGGCCCTAGGGCCCGTCATGCTGGGTCAGGGCCTGTGAATTCAGTAAAGAAAAGGTGCCAATCTGTCCTTCAGTGGTTAAAGCAACCTGCATCCGCAGTTTTTTCCCTCATCCTCCCATCCGGCCCAAAAAATGTCGTCATCCCGCGTCATCGCATCCCCCAACGAAGCGGGCCCAAATGTAACTCTGTACCCACCATGTGGATAATCCTTTTCTGAAAACCTCTTGAGGCAAAATGCGGGTTTGGGGTTTAGAAGGATGTTAAAAAATCAAGAGGCAAAAAAAGGATGATTTTCTCTGCTCGAGCCCGTTAGTGCCATAGGGAGGTGAAGGGAAACGCAATCGGGCAAAAATCCCGGGCGGTCGGGAACGCCTTGCGTCCGTTTGCTTGTAGCCGCAGCTCCCGGATGCAGAATGTCGGAAGACCCAAGTCACCTGTGTTGTGTTAAAAAATGATGACTTGCGGACCCAAAGTGGTTTTTCCGCAGAATTTGCTTGCGAGCGCTTCATAAAGGGGCGCGAGGAAGCGTGGGAAGTGTCAGTACGGGTTCCGCCCAAAAGGGAGAGGGCGGGCGCAGAAGTCCCCTGAATGATTCGCCAGCCGGTAGCGCAAAACCCCCCCTCCTCGCTTATCGCCGTCAAAAAAAGGGCCGGATTCAAGCCTGGGCCCTTTTTGAGCAGCCCCCTTGATTCACCCAGCGATGTCATATGCCGCCTTTGCCCTAAACGCATAAGTGAGGGGAAGAACCTTAGGTGGTTAACCACCACCAACGTTGTCAATGCACGAATGTGAGTTGAAATGAAGACAAAAACTTGCCAAAAAAGGGGCCCGACCGAGCCCGGCCTCCCAAACCCATGTATACCCTCTGTCCCGCCCCCTCCTCCGTCCCCCAAGCGTTCCTCAGTGCCATTTTCTGAGTCATGATCAGGGATCGCTCCGCTTCAGCCTCCACCCCGGCCCCCAGTACCCCCAGCACCACCAGAGACCCATTTTCCCACCCCTTTTCCCCGCAGTTTGATGACCTGCCGCCCAAGCGGCCAGTCTAGCAACCAGCCTTCTGTCTTCCAGGTTTGGGGGCAGAAAAAACACTTTAACCCAAACCCTCCCCAAAACCAAAAAAAACCCGAATTGGCATTTCCCAAACTTCTGGCCTTGAAAATGTTGCCTTTCCCTTGGTGGAACGATGGGTTCCGCCACATTTATGGCCTTGCCCGCCCCAAAAACCAGTTCGAGCAGGCAATTCTTTGCCAGAAAAGCCGTCCCGCCCCGGCCCGCCAGTTATCTAAAATTTCAGGCGTTGTCTGCATCTGTGTCGGAAAAACTCATCTGACCCCCCAAAAATGGAATAGTAAGAGGCCAAAGGGTATATCTCGTGACAGTATGGGTGAGCTGGGGGGGATGTCTCTGGGGGGGCGGTGGCCTCAGGCCGGCGCATGCTCTTTAAAACCCCAGGGATGGTGTTTTGGGTTCTTTCCCCCAGGTCCTCTGGTGGCATCACGTGCCCAGAGAAACCAGGTCATGTTTAAAAATTAATCTGTTTGGAGACCGTCCCACACAGGTAGGAGCTGTGGGGCTTCCGAAAAGAGACCGGCCTGGCTGGTGCCAAGAACCCGTGCCCGGCATGGGGTGTGGTAATGGGCGAAAACTGCTGGGCCGCCTTAAGATCGGTTGGCTGGAGCACATCCCCCTTTCCGGCAATGTCATGAACCTTGTCGTCCCGAAATTTCTAAAAAAAGGGAAAAACCCGGGTCGACTGCCTGTGAGGAAGGCTCGAAGTCTAAATTCCACTTTGCCGTTCGCACCCCGCTTGACCCAAGGCTGCTTGCAGCGTCGTCGGCCTCCCGTCAACCTCTCATTTTTGACGTGGCAACATGTGGAAATCCACCTCCCCAATGTCCAGCGATTGTGGCAGCAGGCAAAGTCATAGCGTCGACGTGACACTGGCCTGAA
>JAODAL010049634.1:0-28030 GCA_025379985.1 Phyllomedusa bahiana | reverse complement strand
GCCCAAGGCCCCAGTTAATCAAGGCCAGTAAACCCCCCCAAAAAATTGGTGTTAAAAAGCCTTTTTTTTCCCGGGGCCACTTTTTAAAATTTGTGGGGGGGTTTTCATGCATTTTTGGGGAAGCTGGGGGCCCAGGAAGGTATAGTCAATATCCAGTAAAAACTAATAAAGGGTTGAAAGACCCCCTTTTCTGGCCTTTTTAAATGTGGGGGCATGCAGGTTTGGGCTCATGCGGGCCCCGGGAAAAGGGTTATCAATTTCCAGGAAACAAAAAGGGTGGTTGAAAGACTCCTTTTTCCGGCACTTTTAAATCGGGGGGGTTATGCGGGTTTTTGGGGCTCTTGCTGGGCCCAGGACATTTTATATAAACGTCCAGGGGGAAATTTAAATGGTGGTTGAAAGACCCTTTTTCCCGGGCCACTTTTAAATTTGTGGGGGTCATGCGGGTTTGGGGGCCCCTGCTGGGGCCCCAGGACAGGAATATTCAAGGGTCCGTGAAAAAAAAAATAAAGGTTGAAAAAACCCCCTTTTTTCCGGAAACTTTTTAAAATTGGGGGTTTTATGCGGGTTTTTGGGGCTCATGCGGGGCCCCGGGACGGGTTAGTCAATGCCCAAAGTAAAACAAAAAAGGGGGTTGAAAAGACCCCTTTTTTTTCCGGACTTTTTAAATGGGGGGGTCATGCAGGTTTGGGCTAAAGCTGGGGCCCCCAGGCCCAGGTATAGTCAATGCCCGTAAAAACAAAAATTTGTTGAAAATTTCCTTTTTTCCGGAATTTTTTAAAATGGGGGGGGTCATGCAGGTTTGGGCCTCATGCTGTGGCCCCAGGACAGGTCTACCCAATTTCCAGTGAAACTAAAAGGGGTGGTTGAAAGACCCCTTTTTTTCCCGGCATTTTTTAAAATGTGGGGGTTATGCGGGTTTTGGGGGCCTAAAGCTGGGGGCCCAGGACAGGGTATAGCCCAATTTTCCCTTTTAAAACTAAAATGGGGGTTAAAAAAGACCCCTTTTTCCCGGCACTTTTTTAAATGTGGGGGTTTTGCGGGTTTTGGGGTCATCCCTGGGGGTTCTGGGAAACAGGGATACCCCAATGCCCCATTTCATGAAAAAATGGGGTTCTTTTATCCTGCCTTCTGGCATTTTTAAATTTTTTGTGGGGGGATGCGGTTTAAGGGTATGTGTGGTAAAAAGACAGGGATAGTGAATGGTTTGTGGGCTTTTTTTCTGGGCTTTTATAGCCTAAGTGTTGTGCCTAAATTTTAAAAAGGGATCCCTTTTTACTGTTGTGGGGTGTTAAAAAACCGCTTCTCCAGCCCTGTTTGGGTGTAAGAATGAAAGGGGTTTTTGCCTCCCATAGCTTTAAAGGCATCCCCTCTTTAAACGGGCTGTCACCCAACGAAAAACCCTTTTCGAAGGTGGGGCCCACTATCACTTTTCGGCCCCCCCGTTTTAAAAACCCCAAAGAAAACGCTTTAACAAATACTGACAAACATCTGCTGTTATAAAATACTGGTTTTCCCCATACTATAACCCCCAAAAAAAACCCCTTCCCAAAAACCCCCCCCCTAATAACCCGCCCCTTTAAAAACTCACCCCTAATAACTCCGCCCCCCCCGGGCCGTGGGAAAAAAAAATTTTCTGGTATAAAAACCCGGGCCCTTGGTGGAAAAAAGGTTTGGGGGCCGACTGTTTAAAAGGGGTAAAAAGGGAATTTAAACCCGGCCCTTGCGTGCCGTAGAATTATTTAATTTCACAAAAGAGAGGAAATTTTCTTATTTAGAAACCCTCTCATCAAAGTAAAAACCCCCTTCACAGAGGGTTTACTTTCTGAAAAACCCCACAGTCCACAATTTAAAAAAAAAAGTTTCCCTAGTTTGGAGAATTTTTCTTACGGGAAACGGACAAACTTAAACAATGTTGAGTTTCTAATGTCGATATATTTCCCGAAAAAGGGACCCCCCTTTTTGGAAACTATTCTTTCCCCCTAGTTCTTTATTTCTGGGGTATCAAAAGAGGGTTCCCTTTGGGGAGTAGTAGAGGTTTTTTTAGAGTGGGGCCAAAAGATGCACAGCATGTAAAAATTGTCATAATTCTGAACAATTTTTATCAGTTTTTAACGGGAAAAGTAAAAAAACATCAAGAGATTTTTTTAATTGTAACAGTAAATTCGTTTTTTTTATTTATTTAACTTGATGCATGTAAATTTCAATACGTAAAGGGTTTCACTACTTTTCCCCTCAAAATTCGAATTTGGCCCTCAAAAAATTTTTGGTTCTCACAAATGTATTTAAAACTAAATTTGGGGGTCTCTATGGTGTCTAAACATTTTTCAGAAATTCATGGAGGGAACACAAGTTTCCTTTTTTTTCCTTTTTTGCAAAAAGAGAAAGTGAAAAGCATTCATCATGGGGGTGGGGAAATTGTCCCAAAACACTGAGCAGAAAAATCGCGTTGGATCTTTTTAAAATTAATACGGGAGTTTTCCCGCTGGGGTTTTAATATTAAAACAAAGACCCTAATGTTTTTTATTAAATTTTGGTTTTTTTTTGTTATTTAAATGTCATAGGGGTTTTTTTTTCTTTCTATGGTTTATTAATTTTTGTTTTAGAAATTTAATTTTTTGTGGGAGGAGTCCCAAACATGTGACTTTCTCTCTTTGGTTCCCTTTTTTTTTTAAACATTCGTAAGCCATTTTAAAAAGTAGCTACGACTGAAAAAGGTTCTTTCGAAAAGCATCAGCTGTTTTTCTTTAAAAAAGCCGCATAAATTTTTTTGCCTTCCCCTGCATGGGTGTTTCCCTTGGCTTGTTAATTATTTTTAATGAAAAAATTTAATTTAAAACATCAAGAATTTTTTAATTCATCCCGCGGGGGAATATTTGCGGTTTTTGCATTTTTCGCGTGTTTTTTTTATTTCTTTTTTACAGCATTGTCCCTACGGGGGTCTGGAGCCCACAGGGGCTTTGATCTTGGATGCCCACCCTACATCTACTGCACATGAAAATATTACCGTCCTCTCCGACATAAATGCATCCATTTTACCACATAATACAGTGTGCAAAACAGAACTGTATTGTAGTACTCAATATCAAGCTCACATATCTGTCTATCTCACACGTCTATCTCACACATCTGTCAAAGTCTAACATTTCATAGACATATGTCTAAGTAGTTGCATCCATATTCTACCTCTTCCCCCCACCAGCCTACTTAAAATATCCCCCTCCATGTTTCTCTTGGTCAACGCAACTCCTAATCACAGGGTCAGGTGTGCATTCACTTTTACAATCAGGGACAAGTGTACACTGCTACTATACTAGCATCGATATAACCTACAACACCGCCATATGGAGACCACATAGTGGTCCACCACCAGCTCAGGTCACATCACATTACAATGCATACAGCACTGATCCAGTATAGAAACAAAATAACCCCTGACATCAAGGACTCACATGAGATGTCTTATCTGAAGAGTTGTTCTCTTTTCTCATTAGTTGTTCTTTTTTCCCTTTCTTCTCCATCCGTTCCAGACCGCCATGATGACTTGTCCTGGCCATTACTCATACCTACAAAATTTTCACACAAATATCTTAGCGCTCTGCTCCGCTGGCACCGCTGGCAACCCCGGGAATTAAGGACATTAGCACAGGCCCTGTCTCTGAACGCTCGAGACACAGGGCCCGGGCATTCGAGGTAGTATGCAGTGGTCAGGTCCCGGGTAGAGGCAGCATTACCTCCTGGGCCTACAGGAGCTCGGGGGCCACCGGGGAATCTACTGACTCCCTGGCGGGCCAGTCCGAGCCTGATTACATGGATGAATGTTGGCATGTTGGGTGAGAAACATCAGAGAACAAACACCCTGCAACTATTGTTATAGTGTTGGACTAACACAAGCCAGGGGTGAAAGCAATATGGTCTAAAAAATGTGTTTGTGATATTTTTTTGAATCCACTCATCCAAGTGATAAGCAATTTGGGTGTGAATCCATCTTTGCAGATGATATACACTGATGCAATGCTGATTGTCTTCTCTGTGGCAGGTGGGATCTTCCAACAAGACTATGCAACATGTCATGCATCTGATATTGGCTATAGGAGAATGACAAAGACTTCCAAATACTACCATGGATCTCTAATTTCCTAGACTTAAACCCAACTGATCAATTGTGGTGGCGCCTTGATCGCTGTGTTCGTTTTATGGATCCTCCCCTCTCTAGCAACTATGGTATGCACTGCAGTTAGCATGCTCTAGATATCTGTGCAAACCTACCAGGACCTTATGGAGTCATTTGCAGCTGCGAGTTCCTGAAAGGTCCCTGTATGAAGACAACAGTATGGTCCCCATGCCATGTAATGACATACATACAAAAGTCATACAACAAATAGTTAAAACAAATGAAGTACATAAATTGGATACAAACATCAGGCAAGCAAATTACACATATTGGATAGCATGACATAAAAAACTGTAACATACGTTAATTTTATATTAAGTATTTCATATTATGTGAAGAAGTTATCTAGCTTTAAAATTTCTAAACTTTAAAAAAATAAATAAGTGTAGCTATACATGTATGTTTTTTATATTTAATTTTTTACTTAAAGTGGTATTCCTATCTTGGCCCTCTGAGACCTTGTCTACGTTTGCTCCAGCCACAGGGAATAAAAAGATGACTGTCACATGAGTAATTATTTCTGTTTTTCCTACATGAGCTCCAAGTACAACCAAACGAGTATGCTTGGCTGTGCTCAGAACTCACATAGAAGTGAATGGGGCAAGCTAATATTCCTTGCAGTCAGAGAAGACACAGGGCAGGCAGGTTGAAATCCAAGATATCAATACCCGTTTAAAGGGGTTGTCTATATATACATTATTTACCTGTTCTGCTATGCAGAACCAGGCAAAGAGCCCTAACCTCCCCTGCCCCTACCTCCTGCAAACCATGTGATGTTCAGTAATCACATGGCCTCAGTAAATGCTTTGTCATCACTCAGTGAGTGTGCCTTGAAGTCAGGCCCAGCAAAGGGTACACTCCCCTGTAGTGGGTGTTTCCTGAGCAGAAAACAATACTGCTGCATGCACTTTTTCCAGCCTGCAGTTTGCAAGTGATATAAGTAATTACATCAGAATAATTACAGGGGAGGGGAACTGTTTGAGCCCTGCTGGCAGAACTTAGTACTGTTGGCAGAGGACAGCAGTTCAGAGCTGGCGGGTTGTGTACTGCTGTCATGAATATGTGACTGCAGATCTGTACAGTTTACTCAGTGACTCATGAATCCTAGCTATCATCATTATTATGACAGCAAGTACAGAGCTGTGAAGGATTACACACTTATGTCAGCACAATATCTAGAAGTGATAACTGTGAAGGGAAGTCCTAGATTGCAATGCAGTCCGGGACTTGTAGGAAAGAGATGCTGGAGAACTACTGACACTCACACAAGTAGGAAGTTTTACTGCAAAAATTGGAACTTATGATAAATTAATAAGGAGGCAAAAGAAAAGAAACACATGAAGATGGTGGAATATCTTTACTTTTCCATAGAAATGCTGTTTATAGTGTTCTATGAAATCTTTAAACACTCGGATAACCCTTTTATGGTGCTGCTGGCAAGATAAAAATAAACAACAACTCATGCTCATGTTGTTCCAGTCCTGACTATGCAACATGTCTTCCGGGTCTTCTGTTTATTTTCTGTCTCCAAATATCACCGGAACATCACAGCTACAGTCGCTTTTTGGCCGCAACAGTCATTTGCCATTGCTTACATCACCATTCAGAGCTGTTCACTTCTAAAGGGTGATGTAAGGCTGTGGCACGTGCCAATCAGCGGCTGCAATGGTAATGTCTTAGTCATCCAAAACCAGGAAGTAAACAGAAGACTGGGGGAGAGACGCTACAAAGTCAGGGCTGAAATGGAGGTGTGGAGGAAAGTGAGCATTTTTTCTTTACTTGGTCCGCAGCACTATATATGTATATGATTTTTATGGTCAATAAATAAGTGTTGACCAGTATATATATATATATATATATATTCAGTACAGACCAAAAGTTTGGACACACCTTCTCATTCCAACAATTTTTTGTATTTTCATGACTATAAAAATTGTAGATTCCCACTGAAGGCATCAAAACTATGAAATAACACATGTGGAATTATATACTTAACAAAAAAGTGTGAAACACCTGAAAATATATCTTATATTCTAGGTTCTTTAAAGTAGCCAGCTTTTGCTTTGATTACAGCTTTGCACACTCGGGGCATTCTATTGATGAGCTTTAAGAGGTAGTCACCAGAAATGGTCTTCCAACAGTTTTGAAGGAGTTCCCAGAGATTCTTAGCACTTGTTGGCCCTTTTGCCTTCACTCTGCGTTCCAGCTCACCCCAAACCATCTCGATTGGGTTCAGATCTGGTGACTGTGGAGGCCAGGTCATCTGGCGTATCACCCCATCACTCTCCTTCTAGGTCAAATAGCCCTTACACAGTCTGGAGGTGTTTTTGGGGTTATTGTTAGAGATGGGCGAATCGATTCAAACGAAGTTAGCAAAGGTTAATTACAAGTTTTTCTGTTGTTGTGTACCGTAAAATACACGCCATTTTAACACGCTACAAAGCTGGAAATTTTTGGTTGCTCATTTCATTTGCGCAATTTAGATCCAGGGGTTAATTAAGCGTTGTTCTGCTGTTGTGGTCACTAAAAGAAACGTTCTTTTTCACCGCCAAAAAAAGAAATTTTGCCTGTGGCATAATTCACAACCAAAGGTTAATCACAAGTTTTTCTGTTGTTGTGTACCGTAAAATACACGCCATTTTAACACGCTACAAAACTGGTAATTTTTGGTTGCTCATTTCTTTTGCGGAATTTAGATCCAGGGGTTAATTAAGCGTTGTTCTGCTGTTGTGGCCACTAAAAGAAACGTTCTTTTTCACCTCCAAAGAAGAAATTTTGCCTGTAGCATAATTCATATCCGAAGGTTAATTAAGCCTGTTTGTGCTTTTATATTCAGTAAAATACACAGTGTTTTCAAACGGCACATACAAGTCAATTTTTCATGCCCATTTGTGGAGTGCAATTTATATCCAAGGGTTACCCAAGCTTGTTAGTGGGTTCATTTGGAGTCAAATACAGGGTGTGTATTTATCATATACAGATATCTTCATCAAACAGTGTCTGTACATTTTAGAATAAACAGTATGTCAAACAGAGAGGTGGCAGGCTCTTCACCTGCTAGTGGCAGTGGCACAAATATTCCTGGAGCAGGCCCAGGTCGCAGCACAGCAAGGGGACGTCGCAGCAGGGGTCAGCCTCTGCATACCAAGACTGGTGATGAGGACAGCAGTGACGATGAAACACAAATCGATGATGATGTAGCCGACCGCTCTTGGGAGCCGGGTGAGGCAAGGGCTTCATCATCGTCAGAAGAGGGCGTCAGCTTGCGTGTCAGGAAGCGGTGCAGCCAGCAAGTGGGTTGTGTGGCCGTGAGTCAGCAGGGTAGCAGCAGTGTGAGGTCGGGAGCCAAGCGGCCACGGGTAGAAAACCCGCTTCGCAGGTCCAAGAAAGTAGCAGCACAAGGGCTCAGCGAGGCAGCGGCAGCAGTAGTCACTAAGTGCGGCGCGTTGGCGGTAAAATCAGATACTTGGCGGTGTGGCAGTTCTTTGCTAAGAGACCGGAGGAGCTGAATATGGTTATATGTAGAATCTGTGGGCAGAAAGTGAAGCGTGGCCAGGAAGCTAACGTTGGCACCACGGCCCTGCGTCAACACATGCAGCGTCACCATCCGGTGGCTTGGGAGAAACGTGGCTCAGATGTGAAGGTCCATCCTGCCACCACAGCAGCAGCAGCGGCATGGCGCCAGCAGTCGTTCAGCGAGGCGATTTCAAAGAGACAACAGTATGCGTCCAACCATCCTAAGGTGCAGAAGCTGACCGTGCTCCTGTCCAAGTTGTTGGTACTGCAGTCCCTCCCTTTCCAAATGGTGGACTCTGCACCGTTCAGGAGAATTAATGGCTTGTGCCGAGCCGAGATGGAGAGTTCCAAGCCGTAATTTCTTTTCCAAAAAGACAGTACCAGCACTTCATAAATATGTAGAACAGAAGGTGGGCCAGACCTTAAGCTTATCAGTTTGTTCCAAGGTGCACGGCAGCGCGGACGTCTGGAGCTGTAACTACGGTCAGGGCCAGTACATGTCCTTTACGGCCCACTGGGTGAATGTGCTTCCTGCTCAGGCACACCAACAACTTGGACAGGAGACGCCGCTTTCTCCTCCACGTTGTCAAACTGCGGCTCCTGCGCCAATGTCCGCCTCCTCCACCACCACCATCATCTCAGCCTCCATAAGTACTGCTCCATCATACCACATGTGTAGGGCACAGCGGTGTCACGCAGTTCTACACCTGGCTTGCCTTGGCGAACGAAGTCACACAGGGGAGGAACTGCTCCGCGTCATGCAGCAAGAAATCTATGTGTGGCTTTTTCCGCGCCAACTGCAAATCGGAACCATGGTGACGGACAATGGGAGAAACATGGTGTCCGTGCTGCACCGAGGAGGGATGGTCCATGCGCCATGCATGGCGCACGTGTTCAATCTGGGTATGAATAGTTTCCTGAAGTCTTCCACAGATCTTCAGAAGTTTCTGAATATGGCCAGGAAAATGTGCATGCACTTCTTCCATTCTACAAAGCCAGGAACACCCTCCTCGAGTTGCAGTGGCAGAACGGCCTCCCCCAACACACTCTGACATGCGATCTTTCCACCCATTGGAATTCCAGCCTGCACATGTTGGACCGACTGTATGAACAGAGAAAGGCCATTAACGATTTTTTGATGATCCAGGCGGACAAGAGTACTCCCCTGTGTTAACTTTGATGTCAGCCAGTGGCAGCTCATGCGTGACACCTGCCTTTGTTGAGGTAATTCGGGGAGGCGACGTTATTTGTCAGTCTCCAGGACTACGGGATGAATAACGTCATTCCCCCTGCTTCATGTCCTGGGAACAGATGCTGAAAAATCTGTCTGGGCAGGGGACTGGAGACGGGGGGCGACTACATCTCGCGGCCACATGAGTCCGGTGGGGACTGAAATGGAGGGAGGAGGAGGAGGACATTGGAGCAGAAGCATTTTTTGGTGAAATGAGTGGATTTTCTACCCAGGTGACAAGAGAGGAGGAGCAGGAAACAGCTGAGGGGGGTAGATTGGAGATGAGGAAGACGAGGCAGTGACCGCAAGCACCGTGGCAGTATACAGTGGAGGCAGGGAGCCCCCGGAGTCACTTGTGCAGTGGCCCCGCGCATGCTGATTTGCCTGGCTAGTGACAGCCGAATAGTCACCATCCGGCAGAGGGATGACTTCTGGCTCTCCACCCTATTGGACCCTCACTACCGTTCCAAAATGCTGAGAGGGAGGACAAACTCAAATACTATAGGGAAATCCTCCGTAGTCAGTTGGCCGCTGCCTATGTGCGGCATCGTCCCTTCTCTGACAGGTCTGACCGGGGGGTTCTTCGCGCTCACGTACTACTGCTTTCGGCGTGGGGAAAGGTGGGGGGGGTAGGAGCAGTACCCGCTCCATCAGCAGCAACCTAAGTCTGGAGTCACTGAGAGCAGTTCCCTTCACCCGCCTAGTGAGGGGTAGTCGCCAGCAGCAGCAGGACCTGGTAGCAGACCCTGAACCAACAGGTGGTGGCCTACTTGGACAGCACTCTGCCACCCAGTTAGAAGACCCGCTGGACTACTGGGCAGCCAAACTGGTTTGTGTGTGGCCGCAACTTGCCGAGTTTGAGTGGAGAAGTTTGCCCTCCCCGGCCAGTAGTGTGGCATCAGGCAGGTGTTCAGTGGCGGGGGGCCTTCGTTACCCCAAGGAGAACCCGCTTGTCCATGGGAAATGTGGAACGACTGACCTTTGTCAAGATGAATCAGGCGTGGATCGGCCAGGATTTCCACACACCAATGCCTTAGGCGTCAGGCTACTTCCGCCATGATGCCTCACCCAAACTGTGAGAAATGAGTCTGGGTTCAACCTACCTGCCTCAGCCACTATTCTGATGCCGCCACCCGCCTGATGCCACACATCTGCTGACAGTTTCTCCATGTGCCTACCATCATCTTTACCAGGGACTGGTATTGCCACTCACCTCCGCACTCTGTCATTGTGCCACTGTCGGACTTCATGCTGCTGCTGTGGCTGCTGCCGTGACCTCCACATTCTGTCATGGTGCCACTGCCTGACCTCATGCTGCTGCTGTGGCTGCTGCCGTGCCCTCCACACTCTGTCATTGTGCCACTCTGTGGCCTACTCCTGTTTTTGCCACCTCCAGAATGTCATTGTGCCACTCTCTGACCTCATGCTGCTGTGGCTGCTGCCGTCACCTCCACACCCTGTCATTGTGCCACTCTCTGACCTCATGCTGTTGCTCCTGCCGTCACCTCCACTCACTGTCATTGTGCCACTCTGTGGCCTACTACTGTTTTGCCACCTCCAGAATATCATTGTGCCACTGCCTGACCTCATACTGCTGCTGTGGCTGCTGCCGTGCCCTCTACACTCTGTCATTGTGCCACTCTGTGGTCTACTCCTGTTTTTGCCACCTCCAGAATGTCATTGTGCCACTGTCTGACCTCATGCTGCTGCTGTGGTTGCTACCGTAACCTCCACACTCTGTCATTGTGCCACTCTGTGGCCTACTCCTGTTTTTGCCACCTCCAGAATGTCATTGTGCCACTGCCTGACCTCATGCTGCTGCTGTGGCGGCTGCCGTGCCCTCCACACTGTGTCATTGTGCCACTCTCTGACCTTATGCTGCTGTTGCCGTCACCTCCACACTCTGTCACTGATGTGGCCACCTGGGCTCTCAGCTTGTTTTTTTTCAGCTGTCGCTGCCATGACTTTATCAGGCTACATTCCCCCTTCAGTTGTTTGGTCAGTTTTGTCCTCTTAAGTGCCCAGGGAATTTTATAGTGAAGCGATTCTAAGAGCGGCGGCAGTCATCTGCGTGTCATACTAAAACACAACATTGTATGAAGACCAAACCAAGCTCCCTCTGCATATTGAAGCATGGCACAACGTTCTACAGCACCCTGCAGGCCCTGTGCAGCCTGGAAATAGCTGTTTTTTAACGTGATTCGTCCCGAAGTTATTCGGACCGAAACAAATTTTGTCGGAAAATTCGACGAAGTCACCGAATAAAATTTTTGAGAAATTCGTCCATCTCTAGTCATTGTCCTATTGAAAAATAAATGATGGTCCAACTAAATGCAAACCGGATGGAATAGCATGCTGCTGCAAGATGCTATGGTTACCATGCTGGTTCAGTATTCCTTCAATTTTGAATAAAACCCCAACAGTGTCACCAGCAAAGCACCCCCACACCATCACACCTCCTCCTCCATGCTTCACGGTGGGAACCAGGCATGTAGAGTCCATTCTGCTGCACACAGTCTCCTCTTAACAGTCATTGTAGAGATGTGTCTGCTGCTAGAACACTGTGTGGCATTGACCTGGTCTCTAATCTGAGCTGCTGTTAACCTGCGATTTCTGAGGCTGGTGACTCGGATGAACTTATCCTCTGCAGCAGAGGTGACTCTTGGTCTTCCTTTCCTGGGGCGGTCCTCAGGTGAGCCAGTTTCTTTGTAGCTCTTGATGGTTTTGGCCACTGCACTTGGGGACACTTTCAAAGTTTTCCCAATTTTTTGGACTGACCTTCATTTCTTAAAGTAATGATGGCCACTCGTTTTTCTTTACTTAGCTGCTGTTTTCTTGCCATAATAGAAATTCTAACAGTCCATTCAGTAGGTCTATCAGCTGTGTATCCACCTGACTTCTAAACAACACTACTGATGGTCCCAACCCCATTTATAAGGCAAGAAATCCCACTTATTAAATCTGACAGGGCACACCTGTGAAGTGAAAACCATTTCAGGTGACTACATATTGAAGCTCATCAAAAAGAAAGCCAAGAGTGTGCAAAGCATTAATCAAAGCAAAAGGTGGCTACTTTGAAGAACCGAGATATATAAGATATATTTTCAGTTGTTTCATACTTTTTTGTAAAGTATATAATTCCACATGTGTTAATTCATATTTTTGATTCCCTCAGTGTGAATCTACAATTTTTATAGTCATGAAAACACAGAAAACCCTTGGAATGAGAAGGTTTGTCCAGGTCTGAACTGTGTGTGTATATATATATATATTATTTATTTATTATATATATATATATATATATATAAAAATATTATATATTTTTAATTATATATATATACTAAATATTTTAACATATATATATTATATATATATATATTTATATATATAATAATTTTATATTATTATATATATCATATTAATATATTATATATATAATTTTTATATATGTAAAATTATTTTTGTTTTTTTCCTACATGAGCTCCAAGTACAGCCAAACAAATATGCTTGGCTGTCCTCAGAACTCACATATATACTCACTATACTGGTTAACAATGTATAGTGTCTACATAACTCTATAGAATTGCATAGTCATATGATTTGTCGATAGTAGTCTCTAAGTGAAAAAACTATAGGCTTTGAACTTTAAACAGTCATGTATTTGAAAGTGAAAACTTATTTATTGACCATAAAAATCATATCTTTATTTTGAGATGCTGTAGTAATTTAGTGTCTTCAATGACAGGACTTTTATGTAGTTTTTTAAATGTACTGTGGGATTTGACAGGACTTTCTTTTATTCAACAGCACAGCAATTACCAAATCAATGATTTGAGTTGTGAATGAAAAATAAAGGTTCAGTACTACCTTTCTCCTCAATAACTAAGGAGGAAAAGACATTAAAACCAGCATTGATGGGGCTTTAAAGGGATCCGTCAATAAATGCAAAGAGAAAAGAAATTAAAAGGTGTTTAGTTAGAAACAAATTGTTTTCCTAGTTCATCACTCACAATGAAGAAGACCTTTTCCTCAATGATTAATAAATATGACAGAAATACCAAAGGTCTAATAAAGTATCCATATGGCCTTTTTATCAGCATCATGAATTAATGGACAGTGAATAACATTGACTAAGTGTTATTGCTAAAGTCTATAATTTCATCTTGAGCATGGGAGAGCGAATGAATCTTACCTCTAGTAATTGAGTATTGATTTGAAAATAAATGGTAGAGAAACTTCCTTGGAAACATAGGACATGTTCCTGCAAAAAATGACAATGAATAGTTTCTAGTTTGCTTGCAAGTAATGGATCAAGTAGATAGTTAAACACATGAGCTTGCTGTAATCTGTCATCCAATTTTGTAAGTTTAAAATATCAATATTTAATACTGCACAGCAAAAAACATTTCTGTGACCAAAGTGAGCAAAATGTAGTCACAGTATTACTATATATATAAAAAAGCAACTAAAAACTGAGCACATATTGTAATCCTGGAATTATCTCATAATGTATTTCTTCAGTTCTTCAGGATATTCATTATTTATCATTCTAAAGTTTACTAATTAAAGATAATTAAAATATTGGAGAGTGTTCTTGCATAACAATACTTGATATGTTCTATGGGTATAAAGTTTCTTTTTGGGGATAGCATCATAAAGGTGTATGGAGCCTCGTGGGCCATAGATTGCTCAATGGGAAAATATAATATTTAGATCACCTGTAGAGAAGAGAGTTAAGACTCTAGCCCTACTTATTTGAAGTAGTATCTCTTAAAGTTACATACAATCCATTAAGGAGCCACGGAACATGACTAGGACTTTCAAGCCAATGCTGAAACTCCTCCATATGGCGAGAACCTCAAATTTGCACATAACTGTTTTGGGGTGTTTGCTCCTCATCAGTATGGAGCAAAGTTCTGGCTGGTGAGTGTCCTTTAGTGTAGTTTAGGGGAGTCATTTTTTTACTTAAGAGGGAACCCTATAAGGGTGTATGGAGACTTATATGTTATGTGTGTATGGAGATATAAAGTCCTTGTAATGCTCTATAGGAAAATACAATATTCAAATAAGCTCTGAAGAAGAGAGTTAGGACTCTAGCACCACCTATTGGAAGTATTGTCCCTAAAAATGACATCCAACCTATTGAAAAGCCTTGAAATGTGAAGAAATCTTGGAAAGAACCTTCTCTTTGCTGCTTTTGGGGTGTTTGTCCCTCATCAGTGCATAGCTGAGTTCTGGCTGGCTGGGTAAGTGGCCTTTGGTGTAACTCTAGAGGGGTAAACTGTTTCCTTGGTGAGTATACAATAAGTTGTATAAAGATTTATATGCAATGTGTATTTCCGTGGAGATTTATAGCCCACTTAATGCTTTATGGAAAAATACAATATTCATTAAACTCTAAAGAATGCTATTAGGATTCCTGGAGGAATGAAACAGAGCATACACTGTATATACAGTGCTTAGCATAATTGAGTACACCCTCTCTGAAAAGTAAGATTTTAATCAATATCTCACTGAATACTAGAACAATTGCCCAAACTTTGACACAACTGGGTTTCGTAGAACATTTTTAACCCATATTATGAAAGCAATGTTAATAATATAACTTATATTACAAAATATATTGTAAAATATTTTTCCATTCCTCAATAAAGACCGCTTTTAGAGCTTGAATGCTGGATGAAGAGTATGTCTCTTCAGAATTCCCCATAGGTGTTCAAACTGGGTTCAGACTAGTAGACATAATTGGCCACTAAATTACTGTCACCCTGTTATTCTTAAGAAATGCAACAGTGACCTTAGATTGTCATGTTGGAAAAGTGCACGACAACCATGGATCCGGAGTAATGGTATCATTTTCTCTTTCAAAATAGAGAAGCACATCTGTGAATTAATGGTACCATCAATGAAATGTAGCTCCGCAACACCAGTAGCACTCATGCAGCCCCACATAAGGACACTGCCACCGTCATCACTCACTGGAAGCACCATGCATTTTTCTTTGTTCTCCTCACCTTTACCATATTGTTTTGAAACTATCAGCTCCAAAATCATTTAGCTTTGCCCCATTGGTCCATAGTATAGATCCCATTAATCCCAAGATAATTTTTTTTATATATCTAATAGCCTCTATATATGTAACAATGTTATGGTGTTGTATTTTTACACCATCTTTGTCATGCTATCTGTATATATATATATATATATATATATATTTTTATATATATATATTTTTATAAATATATATATATATATATATAAAATAATGAATTTGTACTTTTCAAAATTTATGCTTGTTGTAATTTGAAGAAAACTTCTTTATTTACTGCCCTGGTCAAATATTGGACACACAGGTACGCATGTTGCTGCAGTTACAGCAGTACAAGAGCTGTGTCTTCTAATGAGCATAGCAACTGTGTGTCCATCAGATAACCCTCAACAGATTTTGGTAGCCTAGGAGTAAACAAAGTTCCCATTGAATGACTACTGGAAGAGACCATAAAATTTGTGTGGAGTTGATACACAAAGAATTGCAGAATAGTGTGCAAGTGATAGCAAATACTCTAGGGGGACTAAAATTACAAGTAAAAAAAATGTAATGTTCAAAGCACTCCCTTTTCTTATTTTACAAATAAAAAAACAAAGGCAATAAAAAAACATAATTGGCATTGCTGCATCTGTAAAAGTCTGATATATTAATATATAATGTTATTTATCCTTCACAATGAATCCCATAAAATACGCTCCAAAATTTCATTTTAATATAAAAAATTATTAAAAACTATCCAAAAATGGTACAAATTAAAGCCATGCTCCAATCCACAAAAGGTTAGAACTCACAGGTCTGTATATATAAAAATAAAAAAGTTATTGGTCTCAGAAAAAGGCGCTGCAAAGTAAATTAAAAAACGAAACAAAAAAGTTTACTCTGAATCATACTAACCCGCAGAATAAAGATAGCATGTCAGAAATACTGCACCTACAAAAAAAAGCCAAAGGCTTCAATAAATGTGGGCACACGAGGTGCACTGTATGTGATCATGCTAAAAAAACAAATACCTTTTGTTCTATCAGTAATGGTAAATCGTTTCACATAAAAACGTACATTATTTCAATACAAATTTGTGATTTATTTATTCACCTGCAATATGTGTAATATTCAATATGTGGACTGCACTGTTATTGAAGATACAAATCCATAGACATATACTGTATCTGATGCAGCGAGACCTGTCACTTTTAGATCCTCTACAGTTTCTCATCATTTGCCCAGTTACTTATTCGGACAGGGGTGGGGACCTTTTGAAAAAAGCTTTTCAGTGAGTCTTGGTAGATCTATTGTTTGAACATGAAAATACCTAATGGTTTGAGCATAAAGCAAGACATTATGTATTAGTATTAATCACATTAATGAATTATATTATCTTATATGTGGTTTTAAGTATATTCTGCTTGAGACATTATGTGAAGATTTGGATGTAGGATCATTTTTTAATAATGGAAATAAAAAGTTACAATACCAAGCAAAAGGGTAACAATGTTTTGAATGTTTGACTTTCCAGCTCCATATCTCACCATCCACTACAGCTTTTAATGTGAGACTACCATCATTTTATAGACAATCTTCTTGTTTATCTCATACGTAAATTTGACTTGCAACTACTTAACATATGTTTAGTTATGCAGATTCTTGTCATGCATTGGTACTGTTTTGCTCCCAGTGGTGGAACAATATTTTTAGTCTTGTATACTAGAAATTACAACCTGTTCTCACATTCCCACAATAGCCCATTGTGTTAGTAGGTTGATTCCCAAGCAAAAGGTTACTTGTTTAAATTGAGGAGCAGACATGAAGAAGATTTCCCAAGAAAAGAGAACCCGCATCATCCAGTTCATCGATAGTGCTCTCTCGACCAAGAAAATTGCCAAACTGCATTATAGGAGTGCCATGAAATCTGGAAGAATAAAAAATTAAGCCTGTCCATTCCAGAGCCAAGAGGCAAAATTTCACAGTCAACAAGTCAACTCATCACGAGGCCTATCAGTTCTGGTATGACAAACATGGCAGTGGAGGTGGCTCATAGGTTTCATAAAAGTGCGGTCACAGACATTCATGCAAGCACCATGTGACATGTATTACACAGGTCTGGAATGGTGGCCCAAAAAATGTAAAGAAGCCTGTACAGTACTTCAATATCATCACAAGTAGCATCGACTCGAGTTTGCAAAAAAGCATGAAAAGTGGACAGTAGAAGTTTGGAAAATATTAATTTAAAGCGATGAGTTGAAATTAAATAGACTGGTATCTGATAGGTAAAAATTGTCTGGA
The DNA here is from genome assembly GCA_025379985.1 of Phyllomedusa bahiana. Classification (NCBI taxonomy): domain Eukaryota; kingdom Metazoa; phylum Chordata; class Amphibia; order Anura; family Hylidae; genus Phyllomedusa; species Phyllomedusa bahiana. The sequence goes on along the minus strand of JAODAL010049634.1, from coordinate 10,780 downwards.
AGAATCAAGGTAAAAAAAGGCTAATGGATCAAGAAAGTGAAGAAACTGTCAAGTTCGGTGAAGGAAGCCTGATGATATGGGGTTGTTTTATAGCCAAAGGCATTGTATACTTGACCAGGATCGACGGTGATGGTGATCTCAATGCTGAGCTATATGTACACTCAAGAACTATTAAAATGGCGGCATAGTGTTCCAGCAGGACAACAACCTGAAGCATATGTCAAGATTGGCGAAAAAATGGTTCAATGAAGTAGAGTTGCTTAATTGGCCCCCACAGTCCCTAGACCTTAACCCAATCAAACACTTGTGGGAAGAGTTGAAGATGTATTCGTATGCAAGTGAGTCGCCCAGTATGCACGAACCTTAGAAATGTGAGGAAGAGCCCTGTGATCAGATTTCAGTTGAAACATGCTTGAATCTGATCCAGAGCCCAGAAGGATTCAGGCAGTGTTGAAAGCCAATGGTGGATTTACCAAATACTAACAAAATACTTTAAAATCTAAAGTTTAAGTTTAGATTTTTAGAAGCAAAACTTATGCTTAATAGTTGCAAGTCAAATTGATATATGAGATAGCCAAGATGATTGTCTATAAAATGATGGTAGTCTCATGTATATAGCTGTAGTGAATGGTGAAATACGGAGCCTGAAAGTAAAAAGTTCAAAATGTTGTTAGCCTTTTGTTTTGCACTTTAATTCTATTGATTATACTGGTATGGAAGCTGGAGTTCGTTTTTTGCAAGAGCTGCAGTATCAGGTTTTTAACTGAATCTCTCCATGCCTCCTCCAACTGGAAACAGCTAATCAGGTGAGCTTTCTACATGATTTGTGTTTTTGTTGCGTGTCCAAAAAAAGATGGCAAAATTGTGTTTTTTTTTCCCATTCTACCTAGCTGTTGGGGCATCGGGTTAGTGCCAGGCATTTGAATTTTGTGGTAGAAGTCAATTTCCCTATTGCCTAGGACACAAAAATTCTTTGTCCCAGTACTGTTAAAAAAACTTCTTTATGGAGAGTTTGGTCACGTATTTTTGAACTGAAAGATTGATGTAAGCAAAATCAAGTAATACTGAATTTGATATTTCTATGTATGTATTAAAGATTTTATTTTACCATCTACAATTTGAAACATAACAGAATAACAGAACTCTGCAGACTTAATACTAAGTTCCATATGCAGCAATTTAAAGCAAGAAAATATCCTTGCTTTATTTAAGTATTAGCTTTCGAGTTATTCTTCAAAAGAAGGTCACAAATAAACTTAGTCTACAGAAGGTTAGGAACTAGCATGTAATAAAATTAGACAATTGAATTGGAAAAGAATAACTTACCTGACACTGTAAAAAAATAAAACAAAAATTGATGAGAAAACAGTGTTGACTTTTAAAGATATTTCCTTTTATTTCTGTCAGAACAGAGAACGTTCTGTATTCCCAACCTCAAACAATCCGATCTCAGTATTACATAGCAGCATGTGTAACGTAATTAGATTACAATAGGTTGGTAATTTTATAACTGTGCAACGCGACATAGTATATGTGTATTGGTTTAGGATATTTCATAATAAAAAACAAAAAATAATTCTAGTATTACGTTTTTCTAGAAATACTTAGCACTAACTTATGACTGCTGGGAAGAACGTTTTGTCCTATACCCCTTTTTGAAACCCCCTACATTGTCATATAGTGCACAAATAACAATATCAAGATGATGCCATACGCAATTAGTTTAGAAAGTGGAGAGGTGCGTGACCAAGGGAAATTTTGTAAGTGGATATTGTATGTGGGCTGGTGAGGTTTTTGTACCAGGCTTTTTTTTGTTCCCAGTCCGGCCCTGGTTGGTGATAATATATGATTCTGATTTATTGCTATTTATATTTCATGTTTGATTTATCTTCTATTAATGGATTAGTAAAAGTTAAGTTTTAGATGCTATTTTTATACAAAAATCTATTATAACAAACCCAAGGGGAAAGACCTAGGACTCTGCAGCACCACCTATTGAAGGTAGTGCTCCAAAAATCACATCTTAGTCACTGAGCCTTACAGTTTGACTGGAAATAAAACCATACCAGATATTCATCTGCAGACAGCTGTTTAAGTGTGTTTGCCCCTCCTCTGTGCAGAGTATAACACTTCTTGGCTAAGTTAAAAGGCTCAAAATGTACCTCAAAAGGGGTAATGTTCCTCATTATGGAGGGAGAGGCACCATGTAGGTGTAGGTCTGTACCTTGGTTGCTCCCCTTCAGCAGATATATATATATATATATATATATATACATTATACATATTAAAAATACTTTCAGATGAGACACAAGGTTTGAAGGCCCTGTTCGCGAGAGCTTACAATCTATTAGGGTGTATGGGTGAAACGAAGGGTGAGAAGTGCCAAGTTTACAATGGTCCAGCCAAGTTTCATAAATATGAGGTGGTTTACATAAAAATTGGGTGAACCTACCACCATCCTGACAGTACATCTATATACAGATAAGTGCCTGTGATTGCCCTAGTGTAGGGAGAGTACGGATGTGTGTGATAGAAGGGGGCGTTAGCAATTAGGGATCTTGGTAGGCCAAACTGAGAAAATGTGTTCTCAAGGCACTCTTAAAACTATGAGGGTTGTGAGTGTGCCTGATCGCCCACGGTAACATGTTCCAGAGAACTGGTGCAACACGTGTGAAATCTTTGAGACGGGCATGGGAGGTTTGGATGATTGAGGAATGTAATCCAATATCATCAGCAGAGCAAAGAGACCAGGTAGGGTGGTAGACAGAGATGAGTGAGGAGATGTAAGGTGGTGCAGCACTGTGAAGAGCTTTATGAGTGAGAGAGATTAGTTTATGCTTTATTCTGTACTGGATGGGCAACCAGTGCAGTGGGTGACACAGGGTAGCGGCATCAGTATAGTGGCTGGAAAGAAAGACAAGTCTGGCTGCTGCATTTAGGACAGATTGGAGAGAGGAGAGTTTGCAGAGTGGGAGACCGATAAGCAGGGAGTTACAGTAGTCAAGACAAAGAAGAATAAGAGCAACAATGAGGGATTGAGTTGTTTCCTCAGAGAGAAAAGGATGGATTCTGGAGATGTTCTTGAGGTACAGGTGACAGGAGGGGGCAAGGGATTGGATATAGGGGGTGAATGACAGACCAGCTGGCCTGCTGCTTTGGAGTTACAGTGGTACCACACACTGAGACAGAAACAACAGGGTGGGCTGATTAGTAAATAGCGGAAAGACAAGAAGTTCGGTTTTAGTGAGGTTTAGTTTCAGATGGAGAGAGGACATTATGTCTGAGACAGCGGACAGACAGTCACTGGTGTTTTGTAGCAGGGCAGAAGTGATGTCTCGGGAGGAGGTGTATAGTTGAGTGTCATCAGCATAGAGAACCAAGAGAGAGCGGTGTCCTGGATGCCAATGGCGCTGTCATACGTCCAGGCAGGCAGCCTTCTGTTTATGTGCTACAACACCCAGTAAGTGTTAAACCCTCTGCTCTGGACCGACGCCCTGGGAGAAGTGCTGCTGGGGAGCTCAGGAGTGACAGCTCTGCAGCCTCTCCCAGCAAGGGGTGTTGCGGTCAGGCCAATCGAAGGGCCTGGACGCCACACCAATCAGCTGCTGGGGCGGTGTCCGGGAAAACTAGTTAATCTGGCTCAGTCCTCTCAGGCTTTGCCTGTGATAGGTTCCCCTGTGATTTCCTTGTGTTTTTTGATAGTGTTTCCTCTGTTATTGACCTCGGCTTGCCTAGACTTAGTTTTGGACTCTTTTTTATGTACTTCGTTTCCCACTCGTGTAGGGACCCTCGGCTTTTTTCCCTGTTTATTCTTCGGATTCTTTTTGGGTGGCTTTGGCGTTTTGACGCTACCGACTCGGAACGTTTGCTTTTCGTTTTCCCTGAACGGCCCTGCACTTAGCAGCGTAGGGACTGTCGTCCAGTTGGGGTCTGCCATCTAGGGAAACCCACGCCCAAGTAGGAGGGACAGTGGGCGGGGTTTGGCAGTCAGGGCCCACTGCACCCCCTTGATGTGACAGTATCACAGTCCGACTTTTACTGCTCTCCAAGCACTATGAACCCATGAGTGCATTGGTAGTGCAGATGCAGGGGCTCACCAGTTGGTCCAGGATCTTGACTGAGAGTTCAGCAGCAGAGACCTCCCAGGGTGCCCCTCAGCCCCAGGACCCACCGGCATCCTTTCCCCTGTTGGGGAACCCCCTACCCAGTTACCCGATAAAGTTCTCGGGTGACAGGACGGCGTTTAAAACGTTTAAGGAGGGTTGCGGTTATTTTTCGTCTCGCCCACTTTCCCTCGGGGAATGAGGAGCAGAGAGTAGGAATTATTATATCCCTTCTCCAAGGGGCCCCTCAGGAGGTGGGCGTTTCTTTATCACCTGACTCGCCCGAGTTGTCTTCTGAGGACCGATTCTTTGAATCCTTGGGGTTACTTTTTGACGACTCCATAGGGCGGCAGTGGCCCGGGAGACTCAGCTCCCTCTTTAAAACAGGGCAAGAGGACAGTAGAGAGTATTGTTTCAGAATTCCCCGGCGTTGGTGTGTCCCGGGTCCAGGGTGGAAGGGACCCAGCCCTCCGGTGCCAGTTTAGATTGGGGCTAGCCGGACCATGTGAAGGACTTGTTGGTGGGTTACCAACCCCTGGCATGTGGATGATGTTTATGGCTCTGGCGGTACAGTTGGACAGACGGTTTTTAGGAGAGATGTCGGGAGAAGTCACTTACCCCGTTGCCCCGCTTCTTTTCCCGATTGCTTCGTTCTGCCACCACCCCTGAACCAGATGGAGCAGAGAGCCCTTGGAGGAGCCCATGCAGATGGGGGGCCTCTTCTGCGGGCCTGCATCAAGGACGCAGGAAATCTCGCCGCACTCGGGGGACCCTACTACTACTCCCAGCAGAGAAGGTCACCCCCATCCGCGAGTGTCCCAAGAAGAAGGCCCAGCCGGAAAACTCCAACGCCTAGGTGACTAGTGGGAAGGTCACCTAGGCGAACAGGTTTTTTCCTTGGTGTCGAAATAATTATTGCTTCCAGTTAAGATTTCAATATCTTTCCATGTCTGGTTCTGGGAGTGCCCTTTGTGGATTCGGGTCGGCCTCTAATTTTTGTGGCCTCATCATTTGTTAAGCGTTTGGGCCTTCCCTGGAGGTCCTATCCAGATTCAGTGCAGGTGTTTGCGATAGATTTACCCCGTTGCTCAAGGGGAGGATCCAACATTGCACTCCTGAGCTTGAGATGTGGTGGGTCTATGCATAGGAGAGGTGCACTTCGTGTATCATGGAGGGCTTACCTGCTGACGTTGTGTTAGGGCTGCCCTGGCTTCAAAAACAACCAGTGATTGACTGGAAGTCTGGAGAAACTAGTCAGGTGGGGAAAGAAAGTGTGTTAATAAATTTTCCCCAGTCATTTTTTTGGTAATATGGAAGTAGAGCAGATTCCTGCTTTATTCGTGACTTAGCTGTGGTGTTTTCCAAGACCCAGTCTGAGCAGTTGCCCCGCATAGGCCCTATGATTGTGCTATTGAACTATTGCCGGGGGTGAGATTTCCCAAAGGACAGGATTTTACAATCTGTCGGGGCCAGAAAAAACTTGCTATGAAGCAGTATATAGCAGAAAGTCTACAAAAGGGTCATATCCGCCCCTCTGTGTCCCCTATGGGTGCGGGTTCTTTTTCGTTAAAGAAAAAAGTGGTAGCCTCCGTCCATGTATTGACTCCCGGGAATGAACAAGGGGTAAACGGTAAAAAAAACCAATACCCTTTTTACTTTAATTCCCGATCTGTTTAATCAGATTCAGGGGAGCCAAGTGGTTTTAAAAAATTGGACCTGAGAGGGGCTTATAACCTTATTCGGATTAAAGAGGGGGACGAATGGAAGACAGCATTTAATACCCCGGGAAGGTCATTTTGAATACCTTGTTATGCCTTTTGGGTTATGCAATGCTCCTGCGGTCTTCCAGAACCCTTTTAAATGATGTTTCCGGGAACTTATTGGTCGTTGTATGGTTCGTTTATCTGGATGATTTTTTTGATTTATTCACAGGACTGGGGTTCGCACGTACAACATGTGCGGCAGGTTCTGCAGATTTTGAAGGTAAATAGTTTATTTGTCAAAAATTGAGAAATGTGTTTTGGGTGTTCAGGAGGTTTCCTTTCTGGATATATTTTAACGCCTAACTCATTTCGTATGGATCCTGGGAAGGTCCAGGCAATTCTTGATTGGGTTCTCTGTCCTCCTGAAGCCTTACCCGCGGTTCCCAGGTTTCGCTAATTATTATTGGAAATTTATTCGAATATTTTTTGTGCTCGTCCGGCCACTGACTGTTTTGACTAAAAGGGAGTAAATATCAGTAAGTGGCAACCCCAGGCCTTAGAGGCGTTCGAGAAAACTTAAGCAGTGTTTTGTCACGGCCACTGGTGCTGGTCCAAGCCGAACCATACCAGCCCTTCGTGGTGGAGGTAGATGCTTCTTGAGTTTGGGTAGGGGGGCGGTTCTGTCTCAGGGGTCGGCTCTTGGACTTTAATCTCTGTCCTTGTGCTTTTTTCTCTCGTAAATTCTCCCTGCAGAGAGGAATTATGATGTTGGGAAAACCCAGAATTGTTGGCTATTAAGTGGGCCTTCGAGGAATGGCGCCACCTCTCGAAAGGGGCCCCAAAACCAAGTCACGGTCCTAATGACATAATAACCTGACCTTTTTAGAGAGTGCTAAGAGGTTAAACCCTCGTCAAGGGCCCTTGGGCATTATTCTTCACTCGCTTTAACTTTGTGGTTACCTATGACCAGGTTTAAGAATGTTAAAGCTGACGCATTGTCAAGAAGTTTCTGTGCCAGTCACTCATCTCGGGATGATCCGGTGCCCATTTTACCCAAAGAGACGGTGGGCTCAGCTACTTCCCCCGACTTGGCCACTAAGATCCAAGACCCACCGGAGATGAGACCTGTTGATTGCCCCCTTTCTAAGTCTTTGTCCCCACCCCGTTTCGGTTACGTTTATTAAAAGAAAATTTCACGATTCTGTGTTTATCAGGACATCCGGGAGTGGCTGGCACTAAGAACTTATTTCCCGAAAATTATTGGTGGCCATCTTTGGCTCGTGATGTGGGGGCTATGTGACAGCCTGCAACATCTGTGTTCGGGCAAAGGTTCAAAAAACTCGGCCCCCTGGTGAACTTTGTCCTTTTGCCTATACCAGACCGGCCATGGACTCACATTTCTATGGATTTTATGACTGATTTTCTACCTATGAGGGTAACACTGTCATTTGGGTGGTTGTTGTTGGTTTTGTAAGATGTGTCATCTGATTCCATTAAAGCATTTTCCGTCGTCCAAAAGCTGGCCGAGCTTTTTATTAAACATATCATTAAACTGCATGGGTTACCCGAGAAAATTGTGTCTGACAGAGGAGTTAAATTTGTCTCCTGTTTTTGGGGGGAGCTTTCTGTAAGGTCTGGGCATCACCCTGTCCTTTCCTCTGCCTTTCATCCTGAGATTTAAAGGGCAGACGGAGAGGGGTGAATCAAACGGTTTTCGCGAAACTCCGGTGTTTTGTATCCCATCAGCAAGGAGACTGGGTTAAATACTTACCTTTGGTCGAGTTCGCAATAAATTTAATCAGGATAGTTGCTCGTCTGGTGTTTCCCGTTTTTCTGCAACTATGGTTTCCACCCCAGACACTCGTCATGGTCCGGCATTTAAATTCTGATCACAGTGGGTGGATGCTATCTTGACGATCTGTGCACAGTCTGGGCCCAAGTTCAGAAAACTTGGTGAATGCCCAGAGCATCCAGAAGGAGATAAGTGATAAGAGACGTCTTTGTTCTGGAGGTTTTAATGTTGGGGATAATGTGTGGTTGTCTACCCGAAATCTTCGTCCCAAAGGTCCCTTCGGGAAGCTGGCACCGCGCTTTGTGGGTCCCTATATAATTTTGGACGCGAATTAATCCTGTGAGTACCGCCTAAAGTTACCCTCTGATTTCCGTGTACATAATGTATTTCAAATGCTCTCTCCTGAAGAGGTACGTGCCTTCGGTTATTCCGCCTCCCAAACCTCCTCCTCCAGTTGAAGTTGAGGGGGAGTTAGAGTATGAGGTTGCTCAAATTCTGGATTCGCGTAGGAGTGCAAAACTCGTTACAGTACCTAGTGCACTGGAAGGGATACGGTCCTGAGGAGAGGTCGTGGGTTCCTGCTAGATCTATACATGCAAAGGCCCTTATTAGGGAATTCCACGAGGCGCTTCCAGAGAAATCCAAACCAGAAGGGGGTCCGGTGGCCCCTCCTAAAAGGGGGGCTACAGTCATACGTCCAGGCAGGCAGCCTTTTTGTTTATGTGCTACAACCCCCCAGTAAGGGTTAAACCCTCTGTCTGGACCGACGCCCTGGGAGAAGTGCTGCTGCGGAGCTCAGGAGTGACAGCCTGCAGCCTCTCCCAGCAAGGGGTGTTTTGGGTCAGGCAAAACGAAGGGCCCGGACGCCGCACCCAAACAGCTGCTGGGGCCGGTGTCCGGGAAAACTAGTTAAACTGGCTCGTCTCTCAGGCTTTGCCTATGATAGGTTCCCCTGTGATTACCTTGTGTTTTTTGATAGTGTTTCCTCTGTTATTGTCATCGGCTTGACTAGACTTCGTTTTGGACTCTGTTTATGTACTTCGCTTCCGCTCGTGTATGACCCTCGGCTTGTTTCCTGTTTATTTTCGGATTCTGTTTGTGGCTTTGGCGTTATTGACCGTTTTCCGACTCGGACCGTTGACATTGCGTTTTCCCTGACGGCCCTGGCACTTAGCAGCATAGGGACTGTCGTCCAGTTGGGGTCTGCCATCTAGGGCAGCACGCCAAGTAGGCAGGGACAGTGGGCTGGGTGGCAGTCATGGCCCACTGCACCTCCTCTGACGTGACAGGCGCTGAGCATGCTGAGGAGTAGGTGGTGATCCATGGTGTCAAACACTGCAGAGATATCCAGAAGAGATCCAGAAGCAGCAATGAGCAGTTGCCATGTGATTTAGCAATGAGAAGATCATTGGAGACTTTAGTTAGAGCAGTTTCCGTGGAGTGTAGGGTGCGGAAACCTGATTGTAGAGGATCGAGAAGAGAGTTAGCAGAGACATAGCGTATTAGGCGAGAGTAGACCAAGCGTTCCAGGATTTTAGAGATGAAGGGAAGGTTAAAAACTGGTCACTAATTAGCAGTGCAGGATGGGTCCAGAGTGGAATTTTTTAGTAAAGGGGTTATGATGGCGTGTTTAAAGGAAGATGGTAAGATCCCAGTGGAGAGAGAGAGGTTTAAGATTTCAGTTAAGTGAGAGATGATAGCTGGAAAAATAGACTGGACGAGGTGGAAGGGAATGGGGTCACTAGAGCAGGTGGCGGGGCGGCAGACAAGAGAAGCCTGGATTCTTCTTCCGGGTCAAGAGCTGAGAGCAGACTAGAGGATGTGCGGAGAGGTAAAGGATGGGTATTAATTGGGGATTGAGATGCAATGTTTTGCCGGACACTGTCAATTTTGTCTTTGAAGTGAATAGCCAGGTCTTCAGCACAGAGGTCAGTGACCAGGACCTGAGCTTTAGGCCTGAGGAGGGGGTGGAAAGTGTCAAACAGTCATTTTGGGTTGTTGTGTAACGTTGAGATGAGGGAGGTGAAATATTTTTGTTTGGCACAGTAAAGGGCAATGTGGTAAGTCCTGAACATGAATTTGTAGTGGAGAAAGTCTGCAGGTAGCTTTGACTTTATCCACAGACGCTCAGCACACCTGGAACATCGCTGCAGAAAGTGAGTCTGAGACGCGTGCCAAGGCTGTCGGCATATGACTCTGATGGTGCGGTGTGTGATTGGTGCCAATATGTCCAGGGTGGTTGAGAGAGTTTCATTGTATTGTTTGACAGCCAGGTCAGGGCAGGAGACGGAGGAAATTAGGGACAGTGGGGACTGTATGGTGTCTATGAGTTCCTAAGTGTTAATGGAGTGGAGGTCCAGAGAACTCCTTACACTTGTATTCCCCTGGCTGCTAAAGAACAAGTCTCCATCCTCTTGTGTATCACATATTGTGCTTCCTCACTGCTGAGCCTCTCCTAGTTCCCAGTTACAGCCAATTCAATCCTTTACTGTTTTATAGACATATAGCTTAGCTTACTAGTGCTGGGACTGAGCATACCTGGCTAGAAAGGTGAAACTGAACTACAGGTTGTACCCCTTAGCAACAAGCTACAAACATCCCATTTTGGGCCAGTGTGGGTCGTTTTGGTGAGTGATTATTTGGAAAACTGCTAAAATAATTTACTACCATTTATTTAGTATTTTTATATCATACCACATACTTTCAATAAGGGTCAAGTTTTGTATAACAGAAAACCCCTTTAATTTTCTGTGAGGCTTGAAACATAGCAGCAGGGACTTATAGTATTGTGCATCATGCTGCTATAAGATAGACATGAAAGGCTAATGTAAGGATGGCAAGGAACCAGAACAGGGACAGACAGACAGTGAGCCCTAGGCTAATATAAGGATGCCAAGGAACCAGAATAGGGACAAATAGTGAGCCTTAGGCTAGGTCACCCAAAGGTGTCCCTGCGTACTTGCTTACCGACCCTATGCGGTCAGTGACAACTTGTCGATGGTCCCTACCTAAGCTGACACACAAAACAAAGACTAGACAGACAAACACAAGAAAGAATCATCAGGAGGCAAGGGGTCACAAGATGGCAGGAAGAAAACGGAGGTCAAAAAGATGGGCCAAGAGGTAAGTATCCAGGTAGTCAAATCCAACAAACAACACTAGCTCCAGTACAAAAGATAAAC